>JAFHBW010000100.1:0-98742 GCA_019022765.1 Westerdykella sp. P71
GGGGATTAACTGGTAGAATGCAAGAGCAGCTGACGACGAATCACTCCACCCAGAAAACTCTCCAATCCCAACGCCAACTACCGCGGCGATACGCGGCAATACGCGACGATACAGAGGTACACGATACAACGTGATAACGAGGTCACGGCCTCACAAAAATGGGCATTTGCTCCAATGGACAGTCAACCGTCACAGTCGCTCCTCCATCCCATTCCTGGTCCGTCACCCAGAATGACTTCCATCTACCGCCGCCAGGGATCCTGGGCAGGTAAACGCTCATCGTCCTTTTCCCTTCTTCAAGCACCGGACAGCAGAGGTACTTGCTGCCATACATGTATTCCTCTTCAATCTCCCAGCACCTCGAATCCGTCGGGAATTCGTAGAAGAGCGCCCTCATCACGGGCGACCCTTTCTCGTGGGCCTCCTGGAAGAGCTGTCGCGTGTACGGGCGAATTTCCTCGCGGATGGTCAGGTACTTCTTGCAAATCTCATACACCTCCGGTCCATAAGACCAGACTTCGTTGGGCGCGCCACTGCGACATGTCGCTCCTCCTGTGGTGCCGTGTTGAGGCTGTCTAGGCTCTCGATCTCCGTGCAGACGCATTACGGGACAAAACGCACCCCATTGGAACCATCTAACGAATAGCTCGCGGAACTTGGGGTCATTTGGGTCACCACCGTGAAAGCCACCTATGTCGGTCGTCCACCAGGGCAGACCACAGATTCCCATGTTCAGCCCTGCTGCCAACTGATTCCTAAAGCTCGACCACGACGACGCGATGTCGCCGCTCCAGACGAGCGCACCGTATTTCTGGCTACCCGCCCACGCGCATCGCACAAGGTTGACGATATTTTTCTGCCCTTCTCTGGCCATACCCTCGTAGAAAGTGCGTGCGTATTCTGTAGGGTATATGTTGCCGATAGCAACATTGGGCCCAAGGTGGTATCGGTAATTCTCGAAGTCGTACACGCGGTACTCCGGCTCAGCTTCATCCAGCCAAAACACCCTGATTCCCTTGGAATAGTAATTGTCCTTCGCCTTGCCCCACACGTACTCCCGCGATCCTGGATTCGTCGGGTCGAAGTGGACGGTGGAACCCTGAAAGGTCATGGCGATACGAACACCGCGCTCAGTTCGTATGAGGTAGCCCTTTTCAAGCATCTCGCCATAGTTGCCTGACCTCTTGTCTACCGTTGGCCAGATGGATACCATGAGTTCGATGTTCATCTCTTGCAGTTCTTTCACCATGGCATCTACACACGGCGAAACAGGCCATCAGCAGCGAAACAGATGTGAACTATCGAGTGACGACTTACCGGGGTCGGGCCAATATACTTCATCAAACTTCCAGTCGCCTTGGGTTTTCCAATGAAAGAAATCCACAACGATAAGATCAATTGGCAGCTGCCTTCGCTTGTACTCACGCGCCACCTCTAAGAGTTCGTCTTGTGTCTGGTACCGCAACTTACACTGCCAAAATCCCAGCCCATACTCCGGCATCATAGGCACCTTCCCAGTAACTTCGGCATACGTCTCGACAATCTGCGCCGGCGTGTCACCCGCTACAACCCAATAGTCGAGAGCCTTGGTAGAGCGCGCCTCGAAGCTCATCACATTCTTGCCAAAGATTGCGTTTCCGATCGACGGATTGTTCCACAGGAACCCATAGCCGCGCGAAGACAGAGCGAACGGAACGCTGGCTTGAGAGTTTCGGTGCGCAAGCTCTAGCTGGGTACCTTTGATGTCCAAGTATGGCTGCTGGTACTGACCCATGCCGTACATCTTCTCCTTTGGATCGAGGCTCTCGAACCGAGCAGTAAGGTGGTAGTCGCCGCCAATGAGCGGCTTGAACTCGCGCGCCTCGACTTCGAGGGAACTGCATTTCGGATCCGTCACATCGCGGCGGTTCCGCGCATATTCCTCGAGTAGAAGGACGCCCTTGGAGTTCCAGATCGTCAGCTTGCCGCGCTTGGTGACCACGGCTTTGATACCTCCATTAATCAACGTTGCTATATCCTCGCCGACTTCGACGCTGGAGTCTGTCTTTGGTGGCTCCAGCAATGCCCGGTCTTCACCTGGCATGGAGCTTGTTTTGGTGGCCCTGACCCGGATTGCATCTTGACCCCATGGCTCGATCCACAGCTGCTCCGCGTCGTATGCAAAAATCAGGCGCTCGTCCTCGCTGTAGAGCATAGCCGCGGGGAGGAAATGATGGTATGCCCGGTGGTCCTTTTGGCTCCGGCTGATTTCGAGCACAACTCGAGAGAAGAAGGCTGATCGAGAAGTGCACGTGCGAGATATTGGAGCGAAAAATGGGCAGAGGGCTGCTCTAAAGAGTAAATGTTACGAGGAAATGTTTTCGGCAGGGCGCCAGCCATGGCGTCGCGTCCGAGGCGACGTGTATTCGACTTTCTGCAGATGATTCGGCATGCTCTATCCCATCGGAGGATTTGACGCATCTATACCAGGATCGAATGCGGGGTTGACGGGGAATCTCCCCCGGAGCCTGCCTCCACCGGAGCCTCCACTGGAAAAATCCCCAGGTCCAATTTGCAACTTCATGGGTTGTATGTCTTTCAGACTTGCTATTGATGGATAATTTCGAGATCTACTAATGGCTAGAAGATCGCGCGTACATGGGAAGGCAAGGCTGCGCCCTGTTAGATCTCGCTCCGACTTCAGACCTCCCAATTGAGACTGATAGCCACAATAGATCAACCGTTATCCTTAATCTTTTGCTCTCGAGCTTCTCGCTCCTTAAGGCTGCTAGCATTCAAAGAGCTGCTGACGTTGCATCTGTTAACCTTTCTAAGGCTACTAGCAACGCATTGCTTGCTTCGCAAGCATAATAGGCCAACCAGCCTGATGGATGTCATTGATGTTTATCTGTTCCTACAACAGCACCAGAAAACACGTGAGTGGGGTGCAGTGCACTAAACCAAATGTTACTAATTAAGAACAGTTTCTACGCCGAACAAAACACCCGCTGTGTGCGTGCCATCTTTATCTAGACATTGCCTGGACTTCCCTTGACTAGAAAACCCTGGGCCAGCGCGTATGGGATGACTGCGAGTTTTCTCCAAATGGGCTTACGCTGGAGAGCAAGACCGCCATTCGTGGCAAGCTAACCGCTGAACTTGCTTCAGGTCCGCATTTTCCTGTAAGTTTCAGCGTCGCGCCTGCTGCAACACTGTACCCCTGCTGCGCCGCTCCCGGGCTTTGCAGCCCCCAGGAGGCTTTGGAATAACATGGATGGAAGCTGTCCAGAAGGGATTCCTGGCAGAATCACGGTTTCCCGGTCTTCGTTAGGTCTGTCTCTTTCATATATTTCTCTCCGATTACACGCTGGGCACGTCCAGGGCTGTGGCATAGAAATCAACCCCCCACGATGGAAGAAGAGGAAGATGCACGCGCATTCATCGAAGAGACAGCGCGGCGAAAAGGAAGCTTTACAAAAGCATTCAGGCGAGAAGCAAAGAAGGAGGCGGATAATGGCCGCAAGGGCATGCTACAAGCGATTGAAGGCAGCGAGGAGATTCGAAAAGACTTGGCAAAGGCACTGGAAGTGTGAGGGCGCCTCCGCGACGATGTCTTTATAGTGTTTTACATGCAGCGGAACTAACTACGGCTTAGTATATCAAGCAATTTGTACACGAGCCGCGCGCGGTTCCTGATGGAAGTCATTCAGAATGCTGACGACAACAAGTATGCCGAGGGCGAGAGGCCAACAGTATCCATCGCCATCTTTCCCGAACATATCAAAATTGAATGTAATGAAAAGGGTTTCTCTAGAGAGGACATCCTAGCACTATGCCGGACGGGCCGCAGTTCTAAAACCCCCGGCCAAGGATACACCGGGGAAAAGGGAATTGGCTTCAAGTCGGTTTTTAAGATCGCCAATCGCGTACACATACGGTCTCCACCTTATTACTTTCAGCTAGATCAGACGCGAGAGCTTGGCATGATTACACCGCAGTGGGACGAAGACTTCTTTGACGATTACATCAAAGAAGAGCAAACGACTATCATCCTCGACCATCTCCGCGACCAGGCAACGGACTTTTCAGCCCTTCTCGAGAAGGATGTAGACGCAATCGACCCTATCCTTATTCTTTTCCTGCGTCGCATAGAACGGTTCAATCTTAGGCTCTTTAGCTCCTCCCAAGCCAACACGCCGGCCATCTCCAAATGCTTTCGGCGTGTCGACTGGACGCCAGATTGTGGAATCGTGTCGGTCGTGGATCAAGATGCCAAGATCAAGCGCTTCTTGTACAAACAACTATACACCATGGATTTTGATGGGACCGAACCCCGACGACTAGGCACTAAAAAGACCGAGATCGTGCTGGCGTTCCCGGTGAAGGCGAGGAAGGATCTCCAGGGGTCTGGCCGGTATATGCCCTTGATACGGAAGAACTTCGTCTTCGCATATCTGCCTCTTGGGGACTTTGGGTTCAAGGTAGGACAGAATGCGCCAGGATGGCTCCAATTCGCCTGCTGATGCTGTTTGCAGTTCATTATACAGGCAGATTTCCTTACCACATCGAACCGGCAATCAGTCGAAGAAGACAACCATTGGAATAGGAACATTGTGGACGCAATTCCGGAGGCTTTTGAAGAAGCTATCGATTGCTTCAACTTCGGTTATGGCGACTCAGACTTGGACGGCCTAGCATTAACGTGGCCGCTCTACCTCAATCTCAATACTAGCCGTAGCGGTCCGAGCACATACTGGCACAAAATAACAGAGAGCATAAATAAGCACCTCAGCGGAGCGCAAGTCATCAAGGACAGAAATGGCGCTGTCAGGAGGCCCAAAGATCTCATGTTCTTGGACTGGGCGCACGATCGCAATGACGAGCCAATGTTTGGGCATATGCACGACTATGTCTCCCCTGATTATCCTGACTCGGTCAGGGAGGCGCTCTTGCTGTTGGGTGTCACTGCTCCTAGCTGGAGATGGATGTGCGACCAGCTTAAAGAGCTACACGATAACGGCTTACTTCACAACAGAAGGCGAAAGTGGTACTCGGACCTTGCCAGCGTCCTTCTCGAGCCACAGGTGCCTAACGGGGACACAAAGTATGCCAGAGACCTGAGAATGATTCCTTTGATCCCCTTGGCCGACGGCACCTGGCGCTGTCCTCCCTCTAAAGACGATCCCATTTACTTTCCGGCTAGCCTGGGGACGACCATTCCGCCCGGACTGCCGCTGTCTCTGGTCGACGAAAAAGCTTGCGTCTGTCCTACAAGGAGAAAGCTCTTCCGACTCCTTGGCGTAAAGGAGTGCAGTATTCCCAATGTTGTCGAGCGGATCTTCGACTACCACACCAAGGTCAAGTCGGCAAAGCCTGTTAACCTCATCGCCCAGCTCAGGTACCTCTACGAAGTGCGAGAGCACGTAGGGTCGGATGATATGAAAAAGATCTACTTTGTATGTTCTGACGCCAACCCGTGCCGAAGGGGCATATCAATGTACGCCGATGTTTCGGTTAATGGGGAGCTGCAACAGATATTCTCTGGTTACAGGGAGGCACACTTCTTGGATGACCGCTACTTTGAAAAATTCGATGCTTCTGAAAAGGATAGATTCTTAAAATGGTTGAACGGGACGGCCAGCGTGGCACTTCAGCCTCGCTTCAACTCAATTTTCCTTGGGCTCCATGAAGACTTCGAATGGTTGCTGGCTAATAAAGGAGACCAGGTCTTAGCTATTTTGCAACGGCACTGGAGTCTCTATAGCAAAACCATGACGAAAACGGCGAGGGAGACACTAAGTGGCCATAAAGTCTTGTGCACGTCGGGAGGTCGCGTTGCCTTAGGTAAAACCTACATACCGTTTCCCAAACTTGTGGAAAAGGCGCAAGCGTTTGGTGCGGACGATTGCAATTTCTTGGCTTTGCCTAGAGGAGACCCCGAGGATTGGAAATTTTTATCCAGCTTGGGCGTTGGCCTGGACGAGGGACTTGATTTTCACTTGTGGGTCCTCGACCATTTAAGGTTGCAAGAAGATGTCGAAAAGTCAAAACAACTTTACATGGCGATCCAGTCACAAGCTTTCACGCCCGCTGAGGTGAAGAAGGTGAAGTAAGTGTACAATTACTTTGAATGGCGGTCTTCCTCCCTGGGACGAGAACCACTGACAAGGTGACTATCAATTAGGAAAGCATTCAGTCATGCTCATGTCAATATTCCGAATCACAGGCGGCGGCGTCTCAAAAACTGCGTCTGGCATGGACCCAAAGGCCTCTCATCCAAGCCTGCCTTGCAACCAGTATATGGCGATGAATTTCGTCGGCTATTTCGAGATATATTGGAAGTCCCGAACGCGACAAGTACCGAGGCCCAGGAATATCTCGAACAGCTTCGGTACCATAGGTCGACCACCATGATGGATGTGATTGATGTTTATCTGTTCCTACAAACACACCACACAAACACGTGAGTATAGGGTAGGGTGCAGTACAATGAATGACATGTTACTGATCGAGAACAGGTTCTACGTCGATCAAAATGCCCCCTGTATTTGCGTGCCACCTTCATTTGGACATACTCTTGAGTGGAAAACCCCAGGACAATGCGTATGGGATGACCCCGAGTTTTCTCAGAATGGGCTTAAGCTGGAGAGCAAGACCGCCATTCGTCGCATCGTAGAGCAGCATGCACCGGCAGCAAAGGCCTTCTTCACTGACGTGCTCAAACTCCCTAATGCTGGCATTGACGAACTGCTGGCTGACTTGGTATTGATGCGGCAAAAGAAGCGCGACGATCCAAAACGTGTGTATCTGCTCTATGAAAGAATTGAAAGCAGTCGTCGTAGCTGTCCAGAACCTATCAGGTATGTTTCCACTCATAAGGCATGATAATGAATTGACTGTTTTGATAGGGAAGCGTTTAAGAAACATCCTCTTGTCTTCCTCCGTGGGATCAACAACCAAAGTTCTCAGTGGCTACCGCTCCAGGACTGTATCTGGACCCGATCGGTTCTGCGGTCCAAGCATGCCCTCATGCCCTCGTTGAACGAATATCGCGGCCTCTTCCGAGAAACATTGGGAGTGCAGAACGCAACCATGACTATGCTGGTCACTGATTTGCTCAATTCATCCAGGGATGGTTTTATTGAAGACGAGGAGTTCGAGTATGTCAAGGAGCTTCTGCAAGAAATTGCTCGCTTGCAAAAGAACGATGTGGAGCTAAAACAACTGGTGGGCAAGAAATGCTGGCCTTGCCATACACCTACAAACCCGTATAACTTTTGCTCTATTGGAAATTTCTATGTCAACGACCGGCAAGATCTGTTCGACATCTTCAGAGACAGTCACACGTTTCTCGCTTTCGATTTTGACAGTTCGAGAAAAGTTGCAGATCTGCTTCGAAATCTGGGCTGCAATTCGTTTCTGTCCGAGAAGGTCATTACACAGACGGAATCTCGCGAAGCGCTTGGGTGTGATCGCGAGCTCACAAACGACCTTCGAGGTCGTGCAGATGCACTTGTAAAGTAAGGAATTTTGCACTTAAAATGGACGCTAAACTTTTATGCTTACCGTGGTATAGATATTTTGAGCACGCCAAGTGCGAATCACCTTATGACGTCGGGTTGCTTCTTGAGAAAGTTATGGTTTGGAGGACTGGAGTCATTAAGACACATTATATATTGAAAGACATTACTGTGACAAGGAACGAGGGAGGTTCCAGTGTAAGGGTCAGCACTACAGCAGACGGTACTGCTCAGCTAGACATCTGGGTCTCAGAGAACAAGAGCACACGCGATTGTGCGCTCATAACAGACTTTCCAAAGCAGCTCATAGCGGCACTGGAGCTTGAGCCGGCCGATCTCCCCGATCTTCATCAAGTCCTGCAGGTGGGACTTGACTTGCTGAAGACCTTGCTAATCAAGAAGAGCATCATTAGCGGGGACGTTGCGGACGATTACGAAGAGAGTTTGGTGGCAGATTCTGTAAATGAAGATTTGCGGCACGAAAGCGGCGGTAGCTATGATGATACTGATGACGACGCATCAGAGACGTCCGCAGAAAGTGTTCGCACGGATTCTGCTGATTCGGCTATCCTAGAGGTAACGCGTGCTTCGGCGAGGTCTGAGGCGGCAAACACGACTCTACGACCACACGTGGATCGTCGGCCTAGCGTCAGATCGCAGGATTCTTCGAATACAGCTTCCGACGACAGCCGTCTCGAGCGCGCAGTCACACCGCATCCGACGGTTGCTGGTCTGTACAGCCCAGGTAACCGCCACCGGAACAGGGAACGCCTTCAAGGTTTCGCTCGAAACGTAGAACCCGGGTCCAGCCCTCAACTTGAAAGGCCAAGTAGACAGTCTGGTGGCGGCATTGATGCGTTTAACATGAGTACATTGAGGGAAACCCTCACCACTTTTGAGACTGCTCCCATGTCGACACTGGTACAGACCAATCCCAGCCCACGGCAAAGATCAGGCCCGACTTTGAATCGGAACAAAGAGGAAATGACCCGTGACTTTGAAGTAGGCTTTCTGGGAGAACACTTTGTAAGTAGCTTATGCAGTCTGACTTAAAACCCGTGGCCAGTTAGGACCTCACACTTGTCCAGGTATACACCTTGCTACACGATACACTCAAGCTACCAGAATTTACGGGTGAGGACAATTGGACCAGTTCGCTGCGCTCTCGTGCAGGCTTCTCAGCTTTTGGCCGCGAAGTGTCGGATTTTACCTATGAAGACAAGCAGGGCGCCCTTACCCGCCACTTTCTGCAGAAGCAGCACCCGTACAGGACACCAGGCTGGCTGTCAACGGTATGCGACAATGGCAATGTGCCTCTGTACCGGTTAGAGGTCAAAAGCACAACGAACCAAGATCATACTACACCCTTTTATATGAGTGGCCGTCAGTACGAGTTGGTACGCTTTGTCAAGCACGCGGCAAGTGAGGAGAGATCTATGCTAACAGGGACCAGGCGAAAAAACTGCGCGTCATCTCAGAGACGCCGTCAGAGGTTTATGTTGTTCTGCGTATCTCGGGCTTGGATGCATTGGAGGATGGGGCGCGACACCGGCCACAGTGGAGGGTGTATTTGGATCCATATGCTCGCGGCCAGGAGGGGATACTGAACTTTGTTGCACCCACATATGCCGTCACGGCTAATGTGTAGAGTATATTTGCATGATCCCATACATATGCAGAGGTAGGAGACAATTGAGCCAATTTGAACGTGCCCAACGGAAGCTGGACTTGTCAGTTGCGGCGTGTTACAACTTACAACCGGTCTCTCAAAACTTCTGCACGGGAATATTTCTCTAGAGAGGACTTAAACATAGCAAGCATAGTTAAGCCTACACAAGTTAGCTAATAGATTTTATGCCATTCTGTTGGTTTCTTTCTCTAGACAGCTTCAATCCTATGTCCAAACAATGGAGCAAGCACGTAGCAAGCACTTATTCACTATAAGTACTTGCTTATTTCCATCTCATCCAAGGCATAGCCTAGGTCCAACACATTCCCTTCTACAGCACCGTGACTCGAACCCTAGGCAAATAATATCACACACCATCATTGGATTTACGCTTTAGAGAAACGCATCTTTTCATCCCGACGCAAGCTCCTAAACCACTCGTCCATTTCTAGTGTGCGATGTATGAAGTGACAAATTATAGCGTTATATAGTGGAATAAAGGCACCGTAATGAGTAAAATTTGGTGGAGCAGAAATTTCCAGTGTTTGGCAGCTACGGTGATTGTGAAAGGTGAACGGGTTTCCTTGATTTCATAACTGTGGCCTTCACTACACGAGTGGTGGCCTGAGCGGACAGACTACAGAATGATGCATCTAGTTTCATCTAAAGAAAATGGACCGCAACTGATCTGCTGTCAATAAAGAAAGGGCCATTGCTTTGCGTTCGATCGTCGGTCGCTTCTTTTCACTGACATTGCAGTTGATCACTCTTAGTGCCCCAATGTTATCCATTTGAGACCAGGGGCCCTTTCAATAGCAGAGCTTAGAGCTCATGCTCATATCGCTTTAAGTTAAAAATGGTTGCATGTCATTTGTGGCATTTGGCTCGTGGTCTTCACACTTGCGAGGAAGCCGTCGCGTTGGAGGATCGAAATACAAAAATCAGGTTGAGAAAGGGTATGGGCAGCACTTAGTTTACCAGTATGAGCAGCCACGGGCAATGTTGGGGATTCATGACTTCGTCCGTGTCGACTATCGCATCTTACAACACCTTATGTATTTATCCCTTCAGCCTTCCTCGCGATCCATCTCATCTCTACTCCTCTTTCCCCTCATTGCCCGCTTTCCACCCTTCTTCCCTCTAGCCTCATGGATATCCTTCATTTCCCGCACTGCCACTCTTTGAGCCTCTGCGACCCTCTCCGCCAACACCATCGCCTCGTCCTTTGGAATGTCTTCCAACTCGACCTTATATCCCAACGCAGTCTCTATACGCTGCCAGATGGGCGCATCATACTGCGTTACGAAGGAAACTGCCTTGCCACTTTTGCCTGCACGAGCTGTACGCCCAACTCTGTGGACATAGGTCTTTGACTCGGCCGGCAGGTCCAGGTTGATTACGAGGTCAACGGAGGGTATATCGAGACCGCGTGCTGCGACGTCCGTTGCGACGAGAATGTCCCGGGAGCGGGATTTGAATTTTGATAGAGCGCCCAACCGCGCGGACTGGGAGAGCTGGCCGTGTAGAGGGATAGCTCCGAAGCCCAAGGTACGTAGCAAGATTGCAATTCGCTGCGTCTCATTGACTGTGCGGGTGAAAATGATAACAGAGTGGCCGATATTGTCGTTGAGGAGGTGGATGAGGTAGATGTCTTTGTGCTTGCTGAGCCTTGGTTAGCGGGACACACTTGCTTCCACGGGCTACAAGTAACTTACTAAGGGAGGATTATCAACCGTTGCAGCAGAGATGATACGATCTGATGCGAGGAGGAACTGATGCTGACTCGAACGGGGTTGCTGAGAGATGCGCGTTGAAGCGACTCGACCTTTGAGCTCATGGTCGCACTGAAGAGGTACGTATGCCGTCCTTCGCGAGGGAGAACCTTCAAGATCTTGTCCAGGATTGGGCCAAAGTCTAGATCAAGCAGCCGATCCGCCTCATCCATAACCAAATATTTCAAATACTTCAACGAAAATCCCTTAGTGTTCTCCAGATGATCCAACAAGCGACCCGGCGTTGCTACAATGACGTGCGGCTTCTTTCCCAGCGTGATTGCCTGCGAAACCATATCCATTCCGCCGACCAGAACTGCGCTCTTCACGTTGATTATAGACCCTAACCCTTCCACCTGTTCCGAGATTTGGTAAGCGAGTTCTCGTGTCGGCGCCAGGATGAGGGCAAAATTCGACTGTGGTTTCTCCATGAGAGCTTGTAGAATGGGTAGGACAAATGCCGCCGTTTTGCCAGATCCCGTTTCTGCTAAGCCAATACTGCCAATATATTAGCAAGCCAATCCCTCATACATAGTTACACCGGCCTACTCACATATCTCTCCCCTCCAGAGCAAGCGGTATGGATTGCTCTTGAATCGGTGTCGGATACTTGAATTTCAGATTCTCGCATGCTTCACATAGCGACTCGATCACTCCCAAGTCGGCGAATGTTTTCTTCCCAACTTCTCCTCCACTTGTACCCTCTGGCACCTGTTCTGCCTCCTCATCAGACCCTGCATTGCTGACTTCCTCGTCACCGTCCTGATCCTCACTATCTTCTGATTCCACGGTTTTCGGCGGCGGGCCAGGCTTCGCGGAGGGTTTGGAGACGGGTTTTGCAACCTTTCCAGGGTAGACGGACGATTTGGACGATTTCACTTTCGGCGGCGCGGCTCCCAGCGACGAGCCGTTCAACTTCCTCTTCTTCAATGCCGACATGTTGGATTGCGATGCAAGGGTGGAGTCGAAAACAGCCGCCAGTTGAAAGTTGCGGACAAAAATTAAGTGGAACGCGCTAGCCGATAAGATAAGAAAATGCCAAGATTTCGAGTTCGCCCAAAATTTCTGGACGTCCAGGAATTTCCAACCTCACCACCAGGTTCGGATCAAACACTTCATTTCCTGCGAAGTTTCTTCTCCCACGTCTTCATAGATTTCTGGAGACTTTGATCATTCCGAATCATAGAAAAGCCCCACTGGAATGGCGCGCGGCACCAGAAGGAGAAAGCAGTCGGTCGCCGACAAGGCCGCAGCAAAGAATCCGAAAGATGGGAACCCCAAATCAATGGTCATCCGGATTGGAGCTGGAGAAGTGGGAACAAGCGTCAGCCAGCTGGTGACGGACGTACGGCACGTCATGGAACCCGACACTGCTGTGCGGTTGAAGGTACAGCATTCAACACTACTTTCCTTGGTCGAGGCATTGCTAATGTGTCACGCAGGAACGACGAGCCAACAAGCTGAAAGATTACGTGACGATGTGCGGTCCCCTAGGCGTTACTCATCTTCTTCTATTCTCCCGATCCGAGTCCGGTAATACGAATATGCGACTCGCGCGCACGCCGAAAGGTCCTACACTGCATTTTCGCGTGGAGAAGTACTCGCTCTGCAAAGATATTTTCAAGGCGCAGAAGCACGCACGATCGGCCAAGGACGACTATCAGATGGCGCCCTTGCTGGTCATGAACAACT
Source organism: Westerdykella sp. P71 (assembly GCA_019022765.1). Taxonomy (NCBI): domain Eukaryota; kingdom Fungi; phylum Ascomycota; class Dothideomycetes; order Pleosporales; family Sporormiaceae; genus Westerdykella; species Westerdykella sp. P71. The sequence continues at coordinate 12,633 of JAFHBW010000100.1, forward strand.
TCCTCACATCGGACGCCGACCGGGAAAAAATGGGCGATGCGGCGCCGCCCAAGCATCTGGAGAAACTTGTCACGGACATGGTATGGAATTCAGGCTTTTGATAGCGACATTAGCTGACCAATTATAGTTCCAAGGTCTCTTCCCACCCATCCAACCCCACACCACTCCGCTCCAATCCATCAAGCGCGTCCTCCTCCTCAACCGCGAACCTCCCTCCGAAGGCGACAACGGAACGTGCACAATCAGCCTCCGCCACTACGCAATCACCACCAAAGTCACCGGCCTCCCCAAACCGATAAGGAGACTTCGCGCCGCTGAGAAGCTGATCAAGAGCAGAGAGAAGAAGAAGAAGGCCCTACCGAACTTGGGGGCCCTGGAAGACGTGGCGGATTACATGTTGGATCCTTCTGCAGCAGGGTATACGTCTGCGTCGGAGACAGAGATGGACACGGACGCTGAAGTCGAGATTGCGGCACCGGTCACTCGGAAGGTTCTATCAAGGAAGGAGAGGGAGAAGGCAGCCGCGAGGGAGGATGGGCGGAAGGCGATGTCTCGGGGCAAGGGACCCCAAGTGGAGAAAAGAGCTGTCAAGCTGATTGAGCTGGGACCGCGGATGAAAATGAGGTTGACGAAGGTCGAGGAAGATATTTGTGGCGGCAAGGTGCTTTGGCACGAGTTTGTGACGAAGAGTAAGGACGAGGTTGAGAAGATGGATGAGGTGTGGGAGCAGAGAAAGAAGGAGAAGGAGGAGAGGAGACGGATACAAAGGGAGAATATTGAGAAGAAGAGGAAAGAGAGGGCGGAGAGGGGCGAGGAGGGTGAAGATGAGGAGGATGAGTTGGAGGACTACGATGAGTATGATATGGATGACGACGTATGGCATGACGAGGGCAAGGGTGAGGAGGAAGAGGATCAAGATGAGGAGATGGAAGACGAGGAATGAGGAAAAGCGTTTTCAATAACAAGATACCCAATCGAGAGTTGTACATTGCTCCTCTTGGTCTCCTCCGATGTCTTAATCGGAAAAGCGATGTTGGATTCAATTCCCATAGTTACGAGCCGCATGTAAGCTTGTACGATCATAAGTCAAGCTTATGTCTTCATCTTCTTCCAACCTCCAATCTTGCTTCCCGCCCCTGATCACCTCCCCTTCGGCTTCTTAATCATAATCCTATCCCCCTCCACCAATTCCCACCCGACCCCATCCTCCACCAAGTCATCCCACTTCCTATCAGCCACCCTCTCCACAAAGCCCTTGTCCGCACTCATATACGCCCTCCCAAGACACTTCAACGCATGCACCCTAACCCTCTGTTCGGCGAACTCCATAATCCGCCTCTGGTACCCATCCACCGCCCTCTTCATCCTCCAAAACGTGGCCCAATCGTCTCTTACCAGCGCCATGAGCACTGCCTCGACTCTCCTATCTTTATACGTATACCGCAGCCGCGTCTCATATGCGGCCATGAGGTCTCCTTGTCGACATGCCTGGTCGAGGATCAAGTATCCAATGTATTCGTGGAGTTCCGGGGAGGAGAGCGGCGTGCGGGGATGGATGGTGAAGAGTAGGTAGTGTAGGGCTGGGAGGTAGGATTCCCACTCTTTGGCTAAGAGGGCGGCATGAATGTTGAAGGTGTAGGCGCGGAGGGCGAAGGAATCGTGTCGGTGGGTGGCGGTTATGGCTTCGCGGAGTTTGCGGAGGGCGGTCAGGATGAGGGGGAGGTCGTTCTTTTGGGGAGGGGATGCGGTGGTACTGGGGCTTGCGGAACTGGACGCTGGAGCTGACTTTGCGGGAACGGATTGAGCGCGATGAGGGGTAAGGGACGTGGATGATATGGACAGAGCGGCGAAGCAGGCGTCGAGGTCGGAGGTGTTTGTCTTGGAGGCGCAGAACTTCATGTACCGGTCGACGATGCGGTTGTAGAATGTTTCCTGGGTTTTGAAATCGTTGAGCCTAAACTGGATGTCAGAAGTAGGAACAAGGATCGTAGTTCGTCTTTACAGACCTCGTTTCCCCCTTTGAGGGGTAACTATATGCTTCGAGGGTGTCCTCTCGAACCGGCTTCAGTCGACTCCATGCGCCTGAGGCACCCCGCCTATTCGCAGGCCGGGATTCATCTATGGATCTCATGGTGAGGAGTGATTTGGAGGTCTACTTGAGCTCAAGGACATTGTAGCGACCCTTCAAGGAGGTTGCTTTCGCATTGTGGTAGCTGTTGCACAGTGGTGTTTACGGATAGTGGTGGGGATCTGGAGAAGGTGGGATGGGCGGAGATGTGGAGATGGCTCGGCGATAGATAAGTAGGTACAACCAGTGGAAGTCCTGACCGAATATTTGCATGATAAATTCGAACTATATAGTCGTAGTCAGCACAATGAATTGAATTATTCTCAACAAATATATTCAAGAAAAGCCATGGACGTCAGGCGACCGAGAGCAATGAGTGTTGCTGCATGTGTCAACGGACAGCAACTGCCTCGGAGATTCGCAACTAAGACCCAAAACGGAATAGTCCGAGAGGCGAAGGAAGCAGCGGGCAACTTCGGAATCAAGTTACGTGCCATAACGTGTTGACACTGTGATTTATTGTATATACCTGCTGGATCTTCTTCATGGTTCACTTTGCCTTTTAACATTGTACACTGATTCCTCTTGTACAAATCCTATTGCCAAACCGAGAGTTTCTTCCCATACCACTGCCGCAATTTCCCTCACTTACATTCCCCCTATACATGGACACTGTCAAGAAGGCGGCGCGCAGGCTTTCGGAAGGGGAAAAAGAGCTAGAGATAAAGTTGACAGTATTGTGGCACGAATTACCCTCTTGGCAACAAGATAACCATTACATCCGCAGCGGGTACCGCCCAGCATCAAACTCGTTCCGGAAATCAGCAAAGAGTCTAGGATACCTACACAATGAGACTGTCAACATCTACACACATCTGATTGGCTCCGTAGCAGCTCTCATCACCGGGCTGATCCTCTATCGGATATTGGGACCTCGATATGAAACTGCAACTCTAGAAGACGTCTTCGTTTTTGGCTGCTACTTCCTAGGGGCCATTCTATGCCTAGGAATGAGTGCGACATATCATACCATCTCCAATCACTCGCCAGAAGTTAGCAGTTTTGGAAACAAGCTCGACTATCTCGGAATAGTGTTCTTGATTTGGGGCAGCTTCATACCGATCATCTACTATGGATTTCAGAGCGATCCCCCTCTCATTTTCCGGTACTGGACCATGGTAAGTCGAGACGAGTAGTTAGTTGTGACCATGGTTCTGACTTGAACAGATAAGCACTCTAGCAGTGGTCACTTCAACAGCCTGCATCCATCCCAAGTTCAGGACCTCCGCCCTTCGCCCCGTTCGCGCTCTCATGTTTGTTCTCATGGGACTCTCTGCAGTCGTACCTATCCTTCATGGCCTCGAGCTCTACGGATTGGAGCAGATGAGGAAGATGGTCGGGCTCGACTGGGTTGTTCTCCAAGGGGCGTTGTATATCCTCGGCGCTGGACTTTACGCAGCTCGATTCCCAGAACGTACCAGTCCTGGAACCTTCGATATCTGGGGCTCCTCGCACCAGATATTTCACATCTTGGTCGTCCTCGCTGCAGCGTCCCATCTGGTAGGGATGGTGAAGGCCTTCGACTATGAGCATTCGCAGAGAAACGGTGCAGTGTATCTGAGGTTCTTGCACAAGTTGTGGACGTATAAGGACATGCACTAGGTGTTATTCACTTCTTTTGTAATGAAATAGAACTGTTTCTTCCTCCGTGTCGACCTTTTATCCAGGATCCCACCATTTCCATCGCGTACCTGCATTCCCCCAGCACCAGCCTTCAGCCTCTTCCCGTAGCCGAACGACGCACGGGCCACCCATGACGCGATGATCTCCACAATTCCATACCAGCCAATCACCCTCGAGATCGCCATTACTTGCAGTCGCATCCGGGGCTGTTTCGACCACCTTTGATCTCACGTCTCCTCTCCTCTCACCTCCCACTCTTCACTCACCCACCCTTCGCGCATTCTTATTCTCGCCTTGATCATTGTCGCCAGCTCCACGCGCCTTGAAAGAATCATCAATTGAGCGATTTCGATCATTATCTCAGGATTTGAAGGACATCACGTCATCACCAGCTGCTCGGCGCATACCACAGTATATCAGGAACAAGCTTCACAATGGCCGATACTCAAGTCCAGCAAGGAGATCAAGGTATGCCTTCACCTACCAAGCATCAACATGGCTATTCCAAGGGCAATTGCGCCTCTGCGAGCGAAAGGCGCGCCATCTCCGCCCTCGAAATCAGCTCCCCTCTCCAGCTCCTCTCCATCTCCTCTCCATCAATCACGCGTCCCGAATCCATGCGATGACGTTCCAACATGATCGCTAACGTCTCCGAAACCTGCAGTGAGCTGGAAGTGGGGCCAAGGACGTTCTGGAGGCGAAGTCGTCGAGGTCAAGGAACGTGGCGAGCTAGCCATTGAGTCGAACAAGGGGAACACGATCAAGAAGAACGCCTCGCCCGAAGACCCGGCTGTGCACATAGCGAGGGAGGGAAATGATGTGGTGAAGCGCGCGCATGAGGTCGACATTGAGAAGAAGGCCAATGGGCCTGGGGAGCAACATGCCAATGGGGAACCGAAGACCGGAGAGCAGAAGGAGGAGAAGAAGCCGGAGGCGGAGGAAAAGCAATCTGAAGTCCAGGAGAAGCAGGCTGAGCATGAGGCTAAGGCTGCTGAGAAGGAGCCTGAGACCGCGGCTGAGAAGAAGGATGTGGAGATGAAGGAGGCTTCAGCCACAGAAGAGAAGCCTGCTGAGGCGGAGAAGCCTGCCGAGGAGAAGTCTACCGAGGAGAAACCCGTCGAGGAAACCGAGAAAGAAAAGGCCGAGCAACCCCAGGAAGAGAAACCCGCTGGCGAAGAAGAACAGGCCAAAGCAGAGGAACCCAAGACCGGCGAAAAGCGCAAGGCCGATTCAGGCACCGAAGAAGGAAAGACCGAAGGCGAGGCGGAGAAAGAGGAACCGGCGGCCAAGAAGCAGAAAGATGAAGAGGGTCAGGCGAAGAAATCCGGTCGGCCAAAGGCGGGCGAGAAGAAGGAGACGAAGGAACCGGTTCGCAAGAGGCAACCCAAGAAGCCGGCTACGGCTGATGGCCAGCCGAGACGTAGTGCCAGGCATAAGTAGAGGTTACGCATGAACGCGGGGAAGGTGATGGTACGTTCAGGCCAGGACACAATAGCGGTTCTATTGGAGGGAGATGATATATGAGGTTCCCACCGGCCGGTAAGCCACGGACCTCTCCCTTTTTCATTACACTTCGGCGTTGGATGTCTGCGCTGCAGTCTCGGGAATACATGAGTGAAGTAACGATTGAGAGCGGAATCGGCCAAGCGACGGCAGCATCCGCTCAGTTTATCCTCGACGTCTTCTCATTCGCGGTCGGACGCGCTTGTGCGGGAAAAGCTACTGCTCCGTTTTAGGTAGCAATTGAATCGACGACATTATCTATGCCTTTGTCTTGGGTGGCTTTGCTGTGATGTTCGTTCGTCAGTGACAGTTTCTCATGAAAAAGCGAAGATCATACATGATGTTGGATTGAGGATGCTGTCAGAAACAGGAAAACGGGTCTCCAGTGGAATAGAATAAGATTATTCTTGCTTCCGGTCCGAATCACTTAGCATGCGTTCGTCATGAGAAACAATAACTGCGACATGGGGTGTGGCGCAGTGAAGCGGAAATAGGTAAACACATACCTCTCCTGGTTCCGGATCCATAACGAGGGACCTGTACTTATCCAGCGTTCACACCTTTACGGCGAGGCTTTATTTATGTTTATAACAGCGGAGAGGGGCTGTCATATTACGTACTGAACTTACGGCTTGGCAGGGCTGGGGCAGAGTGACGTCTAGAGACTGTAATTGTTATCTGACGGGATGAAATGTGGTGTCTACTAGGAGTTGCAAACCACCTTGAATCTGTGACGGTTTCTTTAATGATGAACGGAGGTAATATTGGGTATGGTATCGCAACCAGATGTGGTGGTCGACCTCGAATTCTTCCAGGCACAACAGGCACGACTCAAAAATATGCAAGCAAGCAACCCTTAGCAGCAGAATAAATTCTTTAAATGTAAGGAATGTCTCAAAGACGTGTTTTAGACGGACAATCGCATCAAAACAGAAGCCTTCCGAAGCAGTCCTCCACTACGCTGCCTACGTCCATTTTCCGGCAGGCCCCTTGAAAAGCTCCCAACGATCGGCCCAAAGTTCTAAAAACTAATGGCAGAACACCTTAATGCCAAAATACTTCTTGATATCAACGCACATGTTTCCGCCGTAGACCTGTTTCTCGTAGCCAGTGCAGCTGTCGTTCTCATAAATGAAGACTGTATTTCTTGTTAGCGATGGTTCCGTCTAATCCCCGTAAACCCCTTCATTATTCTCTATACCACCCCCAAGACGTGGCCTTCTACCATATATCCACAGAAGCCGGGCAATTTTGACTGACCTCGGCACGTCTCTGCGACGGACGCAACATCCATGCGAGACTTGGAAAGGTGGAAACATTTGCCATCTGGGTACCAGGAGCTGTCCACCGGCAATCCAAGCCTGCAGGCGGTAAGATTGTCGTAGATGGTGATCTTCACCGCGTTCGGCTCTGTTTGTTGGGCCAAAGCCGTGGGGAGGGAGAGAGCAAGAACGGAGAGAATCGCCGAGGTGAACTGCATATTGTATGGGTGGGTGATGTCGTCGTCTTAGTTGTTTTTTGGGAGTGACTCGTGTCTGGCAATGATGGTATTGGAGAAAGACAAAGCTGGAAGTCGCGTTGTGATGGACTTTCCATGTGGGAAATATGGCATCTTTATATACTGTTTGGAGCCCCGGGGCTCGCTTCAGGGTATGGCTGCGTTCTGGAGCGGAGTTCGGACCTCAGTCGCACGACGATGGCATGAGTCGACTGACGCCCAAAGAGTTGGGATGAGATGGATAGTGCCACTGTACTGCAAAGCATCAAGGTGTCCAATAATCACTGTAGATATTTCGTGGTGTATTCTTCCAGACTGGCGAGGGAACGAATACATGCAGGTGAGTAATACACGTGGATGCTGAATCGTTAGAAGAGATAAGTTTGTTCTCTCAACCAAGCGACCAGATGAGACCCGAGTAGTGATTCGATGTTACGCAGCTGAAGAGATTCTTCGATGGCACGAAATTCGCTCCTTGGCCTGGGCTGATTCAAAAGTTATGGTACGTATGCATGTGGCGGTGAGGCCCATATACCCGCACCACGTACTACCTCGCTTCCCTCCGTACTTGTTGCTTTGTGGGACGGGTAGAGGGTCCCTTGCAGACAGCTCCTCTTGAGAAGGATGTTGGCCATTCTCAATTCTTCGCGCATCGACCATCCTTTGGGGATGTCTTCAGCCAGTTCCTACATTCCATCTGAGCGCTCAGTTGTGCACCACCATATGGTACGCGTGATCATCCCCGGGTCTTTACACACGCTTCAGCCCCGCCTATATGAACACTCCCACTAGGACGTCTCAGAGGCCGGAACTTCGTGTATAAGGTGATAAACTGGCCATCTTCTATGCTCCGTTGCTCATGTGGTTGCTCCTGTCATCGTCCGCGCGACGCTCGTGCAACCGCTCGTGTGATTGCTCGTGTGATAACTTATGTAATTACCTAGTAGCTCAGTGCGGCTCTGCCTTCTCCGCCCGCAGCGGTGAGGAGAGATGCAGAGCCGTGTTGTTGAGAGCTCCAAGGCTGAGCTGAGGCTGAACTGCATGAGATTTAATTACCAATAACCATCTACACCTTAGGGTCCAACAACTAGTAGAGATGCTGTGTGAGCCGCATAGGAGATAAATAAGGCGACCACGACGATACAGCCCCGTTACGGGGACGAGGGTGGTTGCGCTAACTAGCGACGACGACCTGAGTACGAGATAGGCGTATTGCAGGTCTATACCTGTCAGCAGAAGCGAAGCACCTCCGTCAGCCCTAACTAACTATCTCCATGCAATTGTCTTCCTTGTTGATATATAACAATACAATCTAGGGTAAGGATAACTTTGCTTAGCTACGGAAGCCCAGTTACACTACCTATGCATCTGTTTACACATTGACAAATCCAAAAAATCAAAATGTATGACGGTTTGATGAAATAGACTATCGGGCAGATGGAATTGAAGGATTACTGAAGTTGTATTGAGTAATATCTACTGAATTAAGTATGTGTGTGGGCATTAGAGATCTGCNACGGATACAGAAAGACCGACGGATGTAGAGAAGGCCGATGGATACTGTAGTTCCGACGTTTCAGGTAGAAAAAGCAAGTACGAGTCTCAGCGATGAGCTGTCCTTGTTCGGTGAAAGATTCACCGAACCGCGACAAAATGTCCAAAGCCGTTAGCAAATGCGAAATCAAGAAGCAACGGCTTGCGCAATAGCCGCAATAAGAACAATATTAGAGAAACGTAGGAACCCAGGAGCGTATGGTAGTACGAATGCATGTGAGAGGACTCTCGATCAGTTCCTGGCGTCAGTGAGCGCGACGCTGATCGTCTGAAAGGCTCCCATGGTCTCGATCTCAACCCTTCCGCGCTCTAAGAAGCAGCTTCTTCTACAAGGCCAACAAGACAACGCGCAAAACCCAGACGAATCGTAAGATTCTTTGGAAGATCGCCAAGAGCAAGAGCAGTCCCACGCCAATTCGTCTTCGCATCTCTAACAGCTCGCAAGCTTGAAGCATGGCCAACGGCTACGGCCAGAAAGAATGCAGCGCATATGCTCAGGGCACTGCGGTTCAAAGTGCCTGCCAACAGAAGACACGCAAGATAGGCCAGGCGCAAGCAGATGCAGGGGAAAAAGCAGGTCAACCTCCTAGCTATAGGGATCGAGGCATAAGCCAGCCTTCAGAGTCCACTGTCGTGGCGAGAACAGACCACCGTCCACCAAGACGAAGCTGGATTGATAAAGGCCTTTTAGTATTTACCTCTGGTACAAATAACGAAACCAAAGGTGACGAGTCGAGAGTCTCAAATGCATCGATTTTCTTATTTACACCAAACCGAGTATCTACGTAAGCCATCGGGCGTAGATCAAGAAGGCGGCGGTTTGATTGAGGCTGTATTGTTCAGCACGGCATCCGCCCAGATGTCGCCCATATGCTTATATCCCGCAGCATTGCTTCAACTCATTAGCACTTGTCTCGAGTCAACGGGAGTTATACTCACGGATGCAGATTATCACTCATCTCGCTTCCCCTCACCACGCTCTGGTCAACGACGAACAGCTTGAATCCCTTGTCGGTTCTCGCCTTCACAACCCCGGGAATTGCAGCATTGTACGTGTCGAACTTCTTCTGCAGCCCCGAATTACTCGTGCCCACAATCTTAGCCACAAAGATCGCTGCATCGGGTAGCTTCGCCAGGATATCGTCGATCAACTGCCCAAGCCGAGTTGGTGCCTGCGCATCAGGCTCCGAAGGGTTGTTTCCACGGTTCAGGTCGTTAGTTGCGAGGTGGATGAGCACGACGTTCGGCTTCAGCGCAATGGCGGGTTGGATGACACCGCGCACCTGGCTGATGACCCATCCGGAATGACCCTCGTTCTCGTTGTTGGCCATGTTGCCCGACTTTAGCGTGCCGACGAAGTTTACGGTTTGGCCGGCGGCGACAAGGCGGGAGCGGAGTTCTTCGCGGTAGCCGTTGGTCGCTTGGCCCATCATGTAGCCGTACGTTATCGAGTCTCCGAGAGGCAAGATGCGCAGAGGGACCTTGGTTTGGCGGGACACATTTTCCGGCACAGGCGTGGAGAAAGTTGACGGCGCGACTGCGGTGGTGAGTACATGGATAAGTTGGAATGTGGCCGCATCGGGGTGAATACGTACAGAGCGACAAGAGCGAAAGCGAGACGGCGAACTTCATCTTGAATCGAATTTGGCGTCTGCGGAGATCCTGATGTCGACATGGTTGCCGCGCAGCTCCTCGATATTTAAATTCCTAGCTTGAGAAGGATTATCCACCTTGAGGCAGGGATCGGTACGTCTTCGCAATTTATTGTATACCCATGCGGACAAACTATGGGGTAGCGGCATTGTGTCGACCAATGGCGAAGGTTTGCACTCCAGATCGTTCGGGCTATAGCCGATTTATAGATGAGCCTCTTTACAAGTGCATTTAAGACGGTTGATGGGCTTTTATAACCCCATGCCGAGAATTGATGCCGTGCGCCTCAAGCCGGTGGCTCTTCATAAGGTTCCTTACACCCCACGCGACTTGTATACAGCAATTGCAGATTAATTTGCCGCTTGGCACGCGACATAGAGGCTTTGCGAAAAGTAAGTGACGAATATTAGGGCATACGCATTCAGGTTGCACAAGCACTTAGTGGAGAGAACCGAGACCAAGATGACGTGCCACACTCCGATGTATAAAGGCCAAACTCGGAAGAAACACCAGGATAGATTTCTGTATACGTCCAAACACTAGAGAGGAGCAGTTTCTAACCTTTCTCTTCGGAATCTACACCCGCTGGGGGTCAGAAGTAAACAAGCAGTAGTTGAACGAAGTTCGATCAGTGCGGCAACAATGTCACGGAACGAGAATGGTCCGCGATCTCTCAATGATTGGATGGTGAAAGACTTGGCCGGTACTTCGCATCAACCTTTTGGATGGACAAAGCGAGCATATTAGCAATGTTAGTCGAAAGTTATGCGTAGGGTCAGATTCATACCTAGAGAAGTCGATTGGGACCGCCGACCTATCGAAACTCCAGGGCTCCAGGGCTGGCATGGTGTAGAAATTCGACTAACGAAGACCGTGTCTGCAGCTAGGAACGATGGATCTTAACTTTGCAGTGATGGGCGCATTCCATGGTGTTCACCTTGGAAGACACAGCCACTTTCGTACTAACCCTTTTGGGTAATGATGGTGCAGGCCACGCCAACCTCAACCCTAACGCCGGGAAGGGGAGTGTGACGCCTTACGCAGCCGCTTCCTGCCGGAATGTGCCTCGTGGCAAAAAGAACGACCGGTGATGAAAGCAGATGTACAAGATGTTAGGCTGCCCTCCCGCTGTCCTAGATGCTGTTTCGCGGGTCAAGGTGCTAAGCCTCCCCTGTCTCACACGTTCAGAGGGAACGCCTGATGATGAACATGGCGGAAATATGCGCGTATGGTGGCTGCGCAACTCTACCTGGGTTGAGATAGGCGGGTCGGGGAACAGAAGTTGTGAAAGCTAGCATAGTTGCGGTGAGGCTGTGCGGAAAGCATGGATGTATATATGCCTTGAGAATCGAACTTGAATTTCCCAGCCTCTACATCGCCCGCACCCAGACCGTCTTGCAAATAAAGTCACGGTGCCGGATTATCGATAAAGCCATAACATACCTCTTCAACCAACCCTTTCCTCAAGACTTCATCGTACACCGCGAACAGTTTCTTTCAACAACCAAGCCGAAGAATCTCGAATTTCCTTAAAACAATGGGGTGCGGACCAAGCCGGCCTTCGTACACAGGTCCTTCAGGAGCTGGATCAGGCTACTACGGAGGGGGTTACGCCGGGGGAGATAGCGGTGGTGGAGGAGGAGGAGACGGAGGAGGATGCGGAGGTGGTGATGGTGGTGGTGGTGGTGGCGGCGGATGCTGAGGAGTGAATAAAATGTAAGGGAAAGGAGCAGGCCATCAAAGCCCCATCTATTCTAAGATTTGAGAACTTAGAGGGATTTGATGAACACGTGCCTTCATCAGAGATTTTGTTGCAGGCTTAGCATCTTGTGAATCGCCACTCTCTGCCTCGAATTATGCCTCTAAATCGAATCGATGCACATATGCTATACAATATTCTTCACAAACGGCGCGGAGAGAGTACCACGGAACCAAATTGCTCCTGCCAAAGGCTGTTTCTTACGGACTGTTCGAGTTTCCGGATATCCATGGATGACAATCATTAGAATTCTGCTTGCCTTCGGAGCCAATTGCTGTAGAGATAGCCTCTTATGTGTTGAGACTAACTGATATCTTTCCTCTCCTCTTTGTACTCTCAAAATTAAGGCAACGACCGCATCGTCACCTCCGCTGCATGGGCACTGAAGGCGGTGGTAATGCCACTAGACCTGCAGTCTGCTTCTATTGGTCCGCATTATGCAGATTTGGCCTGAACGCTCTCTGGAGCGGTGCGGAGGTTCACCAGACTCACCGCGTTTTCGGTGGGATCTGTTACTTGGGTCCCCTCCCTTTCACCGTATTTTCATGTCATAACCTAATAAGCAGAGCTATTTCCCCTCCTGATTTCAACCTACCCAATCTTTCCCTCAACCTGAACCGAAACCTACCACCAACCGAGATCACCTCACAACCTCAACCATCCGCTTCAGGAACTCTCAACATGGGCGGTCGTGCACACAAAAACTTGATGGCGGCTCGATTGAGGCAGCACCAAGAAGCTGTCATTGGAACTACGGCCGCTCGGGGTGTCGATGATACCAAGAAGGCGAACGGAACTGTTGATCTTCCCAATTTGCGCCTGGCTCCAAACAACTCCATGGACCCGGCATCGAATGGTTCCCCCGTCGATCTCCTGGAATTGAGTTTCCCCAAGAGAAGGGATCTCTCCCAAGGCGACGCCATCCATATTTTCCAGGCAACCGAGTACCTCTGTTCTCTTCCTCGTCAACTCATACGTTCTATCTCCCCGACACCCGGCCCTCTCATGATGATCGGTACGAATGAGATCCATCTTCCAGTCCAGGTGCCCACCTCGGCCTTCCTCTGCTTGCTCAACTGGCTTGAGGCCGCGACCATGAGACCAAACGTCTACCCTGTACGCACGCACCGTGATCTCGCCTCTGCGATTGCCCTCTATCACGCTGCAAGTGCACTCAGCATGATCAAGTACATCCAACCGACGCTGAACTACCACAAAGCTCGCATCTACACCTCCGTGCCTACCGAGGAAGTCGTTTCGATGGTTGAGGATTCCGCAAAGAGCACCCATGGAGGCTATGCTGATGAGAATCCATTCGTCTCCTTCGTCGCGGAGCGAGTCGCATTTCTGGTGCGCAAGGGAATGGTACCTGTTGAAGATGGACAGCTCGAGGCCTATCTCAACATGATATCCAAGTACCCCGTCATCCATGAGGCAGTGCAAAAGATCAATGGGCCATGGAACCGCCGTCAAGAAGCTAAGCGTGCCGCGGAGGAGCGTGCCCTCAGGATTGCCGCGGCGAAAGCGCGTCACGCGAAGGCAAAGGTCGAGCAGAAAGAGGCGGCCAAAAGGCAATATACGGAGGATATGGAAGCTCGGGCCGCATTGATGAAGAAACTGGGCATGCAAACTAAGGTCTTCACGCTGACGAGGGATGAGCTCGAACTGATGGAGCGTTTGCGTGGGTACGGCTGTCTGGAAATTTCCAAGTTGGTGTGAATGACTGGGTGGCTAGATGGGATGGATTCTAGGGAGGAGTCTGGGAGTGAAGGAAGGGCGATATTATCTGGGATGGTGGGTAAACAGGCAGCCTCGGGGCTTGAGAGTATCGCTGGAGGCATTCCGGCACTGGGATCTTTCATTCGTGAGGCTGAGACGAGGGACAGAACCATACTCTCTATTCGGACAAGTTAGCCTCGAGCTACATCTAAATTGCAATATCAAATACCATACAAGTCATATGCGAAAGTGAACTTCTCCCTCCCTTTCTCTTTCCTAAAGTAACAACAACAAGAGTACCTGTCCCGTCTTCGTTTCCCCTTTCCCTCCGAATCATATTGACGTTCTGCCTGGCCTGTATGCAATAGTATGGTAGCACGTCATATGAGGGTGTACAGCTACAGAATAGGTTCCAGTCCGCCTCATGATTATTTGCTAAACTTATCAATCGTCTTTATTTTTCCTCTTGGAAAGACCTTAGACGACAACATGAGGCCAGAGAGTTATGATGCGTCTTTTGTGCACAACTCATCCCAGGCCGTGGCGTTAGTCCTTTGGAGGAATTTGGGGCGAATTAAATACCGGTACCTCAAAGCCTCCCACTGATGGCAGCCTACCACTCCGGTTCGAAAATTAGGGTTAGATTGTAACCTCAAATAAGCTCGTCGGCGGAGTGACGCGTGAAGGGTCAGGGACACAGTCCATACACATCGCAGTAGCATTGCTCATGGGTGGGACAGCTGTAATGTTGTTAGTGGCATATAATCGGGAAAATCCAGAACTTACTAAACGGGATCGCGACCAAAGAAAACATGCCACAAATACTCGAAAACTCTTCCTGAAACCTCGTCACTCAATGGAGTGTGCACAAGCCAATCCATATAGCGTTGATAATCTTCCAAGGGCCGTTTAAGAACCTGCTCTCTGGAGACCGCGAATTGGGCACAACATGGTGTCCCAATCGTTTCTGGGACGTTTGTGTTATTGAATAGTTGCAGCCAGGCATCAGCTATGGCGTGCTCCACTACGCGATGGTCCTCTTTCGGGTTCCTGAATGGTTGTATCTCGTCCGGACATCCAGGGACTTGAATGCAGCGGAGATTGGCATAACCGTTACGTTGTACATAGGCGATGTTGAGCGCTCACAACATGTCAACTGCATCGTAGCTTTCGCCGCCTTCGTTATGCCAAGCCAAAGGGTAACCAGCTCGATGCGCGTGGAGAAACACAATGGTGGAGGGGAGGTTGTAATAATTTTCGGTCAGATAGGTGAGATAGGGCATCGCTTCTCGTCCCTTGTTCATCTTTGTGTGTGGATGGGCGCTGCTGGGATTATCCACTACGTATATGACATGCTGCCAGTCCGGAAGCTCCTCCGCTACCCAATTTGTATCTTCTTCTTGCAACATTCCAATTACAATCACACGGTCAGGCACGGGCACTTCTGGGGCCACATTGTGTACAGAGGCTGTTTCTGTTGATGGTATGGAGTGGCTGGGTTGAGTGAGCGGAAAACGCGAAACAAGTTGTCAGAGTACCGACATGCTAGTCCACTACTCTCCTCCGCGCAGTGGGTGTACGGGCTGTTCCGGCGCTGCTTGGTCGTCGTCATCCACAGTCTGAGCAGCCTTTTTAGCATAATCTGGCTGTTTGTCCGCGTGTTTCCCTTCACGTATCCATCCCGGGGAGGAGAAGGGGACTTTCGAATCCGCGAAACTCGAGCGTGATCGAAGAAATACAAAAGTTAATGCCAGCACTACGGTGATACTAATCATAAAAAGGTGGCGCCGAGTACGCATGTTGTTGCAGGGCAAGTGGAGCGTCGTCTGAACGCCTTAGGGACATCTGGAGGATAGCATGGTACATGGCGGTTCCTGCCTAGAGAGCTGCGTTCATATGAGGCAAGAACCATGGTTAAAGCGGCACAGGGGACTATCGGACTATTTTTACCTGAGGGCGGCGTTGAGGTTGACTTGCACTTGCAGTGATCATGAATGAGGCACGGATAGACGCGCGCTAGTCTAACCAATCGGAGGCCGGGCTAAGTATCCGCGCCCAGACCTCAGCCTTCGACCTCTTCGAATCCTCTACTGTCAACACCATCTACATCGCACCACTTCTTGCTTCCGCAAATTTCAAAATCTCCGATATAGACTCTAGGGTGTCGATTATCCATGGCTAACCGGAAATATCTGCAGGCTTCGAACTCCATCGCCCTTCCACTGTAACAACGCTTTTCCACTGTAACAACGCCTCCCAATTTTCCCCTCCCCCTACTACATATTCCGCATCAGTGGATAAGCAATTAGGAGCACTCGAAAACACAAGTGCAGCGATTGAGGATAATTTGAATGATGAACCCTTCGGAAAGGTGCCAATTGACTGCTGTTCTTGAGCACATGAAAACAGCGTCCTCGAGCCTTGGAGGGAGTTGGAGGTCACCAGCACGAGCAATGCCTGTGCTTGACGAGCAGAGCCAACAGCATGCAGCATCGGATGAGGCTAGAGATTCCTGTTGCTAATATTCCTTGTTTCTCAATATCTGGAGCTCTCAGTTCTCGGGTTTAGTGTAACAATGTTCTCCAGACTCCAGTGACCTCTTTTCTTTTTTTCATCCTGAGTATGCATAGGCTGTATCCCATATTTTCTACAGGTACAGCATTTCAAGACTCTGTTTCATGTTCATGTCCTTTCAAAATTGCCGATTCCCAAACAAACGAAGTGAAATCATCCAGTCATTCACACAAGTTCAATTGAGGAAGTCGCGCCAAGAGTACATAAACATCACCGCCTCCTTCCATTTCGGCTTTCCCACCTTCGCAACACAACCCCGTCCATTTGCAACCCCGTTTTGTCCAAAATGAAGTACGCTGTCGCAGCTCTTCTGGTCTGTGCTGGCACTCTGGCTACAGGCCGAGTCTTGCCTGGCAGCTTCAACGATGACAGCCTTCGCTTCGGACGCTTCGATTCGCTCACGAATGTATCTCTGGCTCATGGCGTCACGGCAGGGCCACCCGCCGGCCCAACTCCTCTCCCCGCTCCTGCCTCGGACGAGCTATGGAGTAAATGCAAATGCAAGGGCGAGATGCTACTCAGAGGGATGGCGGCCACCGACGCGGAAGCAGGACAGCTTCTCACACCCCCGCGTGACTCGGCGAGGAGCGAGTTCAACGACTGGCCAGGTAAACAAAGACTGGGTCCATATCCCCCCTCTTTATACATCAGTACTGATAAGTACCGTAGCCGACTTCGACAAGTGGTTCTGGCACCGACTGGATGCTGGAGAAGTTAGCGAAGCATATATCGAGCTGGACGACTACTGGGGTATCGGGGATGCGTTGAGATACCTGCGTCTGTCAGACAGAGCCAGTAACCTAGGCCGTGGCGGCCAATGGGATGTCTGGTTCATGCTGCACGCGGATCCCCACGCTAGAGATGCTGGCGGACACCAATTGCTTCCAAAGGACCAGGAATACGAAGTCAAGATGCCGGATGGGTCATCGCAGAAATTCCCTGTACGTTGCCACGGTTTACCATTTCCACGAAGACGCTAACGGACACAGGCGACTGGCGGGTACATGGCGTATGCTATCAATGCATATCAGGGAGCGATTATCGCCATGGATCGATATGCTCCGAAGTACAAAGCCATCGAAGACAATCTCAACATTCCCGATGACAAGTTGCCCCGACTGCAGAAGGGCTCCGACATCTCCTGGGGGTTGTGGTATGGGTCCACGAAAGTCAGCCCTTCCCATATGCGTAATATTCACTACTACTTCTCCCTGAACATATCGAATAAGCCGACTTTGGAGATCATTGCGCGGGCCGCGACTCTCCGGAGGGGCAGGTTGATCCCATGGCCTGGAGAGCGAATAAGCGTATTGGAGGAGAGGGGCAAAGCACTTTTGGGTTCGTCTGAATTGAAACTAATAAATTCCAAGTGACCAAGGATCGCTAACTTACCAATTCTAGGCACGCCGAACGCAGTCGGTATGGGTTATTTCCTTATGCAACACAAGGAAGAACTTGGCCGAAAGACCATCACGGCTGTGAGGATGTTCCACTGCAACTCGCCAGGCGGCCACGAGTACCCGTGTCTTTGCTTTGAAATCGGCAATGTCTAGTTCAGTTCACGACGGAGATGTGGTCAGTACATTTGGGGCGCATGTGTAAGGGCACCGACGGATGGGACCCTTAGGGAACTGTACCTCCATCTACATTAGGGATCAAAGAGATCCCTGGTAATATAAATCGCCTCCGCTGAGGCACCACACTCGCTCTCCTTTCCCCAATACTCAATCCAGGACCACCATGCAGTGAGAAATATCGAGTACAATTTGGGAAAATGATAATCTATAAGGACACAGTTGTAAGCCAGAACAACTCCTAGCCAACTACCACATGATCACATCTTGGATCTGTAGAGTACTTTTCTATGTTGATATTACGGAAGGTGAAAATAATACTATGTATGAGAAAAGGGGTCGTGAGAGCACAGCCACACTTGGCAGTTCCGCCGTTGAACCTTGGACCCTGGCGATCCGTGGATTGTCCACATCTACAGGGCGGGGCATCAGAACGTCTCTTTATCCACCAAACCATCCCATCGCTCGTGACGGTAATGGACTTCCCAGTCGGACGAATAATATGATCATCCTGCGCAGCACTCTATCTGAGAACACCGAAGAGCGTAGAGTCAATGGCGTCATCCGAATCCTTGCCTGGTGCCGGCTCGGTCTTAGTTGACTTGCCGCTATCATCGGAGCCGGTGGATTCAGGCCCAAAGATTTAGGGAGTCCATTTGCGACTAGACCTTACTATTCACTTTATACACACCTCTGCTACCTTCTCTCTCCCACCTCTTCGCTCTTTACTCTCAGCAAGACCTCGTTTGAATACCTATCTGTGACAATATAGCCAATTGGTAGTCAATCTCGCCGCCGTCCTCCGCCTCTATCTCCGAAAAGTGTACCGTTCAACGTCGCAATGACTACACCCAACGAACAACCTCCAACGCCCCCCGAACACTCCTCAACCACCTCCGCCCTTCCGCAATTGCAAAAGCCGATCCCCTACTCCTGTACGAGCGGCCGGCGCACCCCGCTCTCCTCCATCCTCCCACCCCTCATCTTCGGCACCGCAACCTTCAACCACCAGTACAACTCCGACCCCTTCTCCCTCGACACCACCGGCCTCGTCACCTCCGCCCTCACCCACGGCATCCGCGCCTTCGACACTTCCCCTTACTACGGCCCCTCGGAAGAACTCCTCGGCGCCGCCCTCGCCACCCCCTTCGTCCGCTCCACCTTCCCCCGCGAATCCTACCTCCTCCTCACCAAAGTCGGCCGCGTCGCGTCCTCCGAGTTCGACTACAGCCCCAGCTGGATACGGAAGAGCATATCGCGCAGCCTCGCGCGGCTCCAGACCCCCTACCTCGACCTCGTCTACTGCCACGACATCGAATTCGTGTCCCCCGCCGAGGCTCTCGCCGCGGTGCGCGAACTCCGCAGAATACGAGACGAGGAAGGGACGATTCGATATGTAGGCATCTCCGGGTATCCGCTCGACGTGCTGGGCTCCGTCGCCGAGCTCATCCTGCGCGAGACGCACGAACCCATCGACGCAGTGCAGTCCTACGCGAACTTCACGCTGCAGAACCAGACGCTGGCGGGCCCGGGGGGAATCGACCGGCTCGTCGCGGCGGGCGTGCAGGTCGTCACGAACGCGAGCCCCCTGGGCATGGGCCTGCTGCGGCGCGCCGGCGTGCCCGTCGGCGCGCTCGGCGACTTCCACCCCGCGGGCCGCGAGCTGCGGGCTGCGGTGCGGGAGGCCAGCGACTTCTGCGATCGGCACGGCGAGAGGATCGAGGTGGTTGCGTTGCGGTGGGCGCTGGAGACGTGGATTTCGGCCGGGGCGGCGGCGGGGTCGAAGGGGGATCCCGCGTCGGGGCTGCCGTGGAAGGAGGAGTCGAATGATGATGTGGGCGGCGCGAAGTTGGGGGTCAGCGTGATTGGGGTGTCGAATGCGCAGGAGTTGGAGAAGACGATGTTGGTGTGGAGGAGTATCTTGGATGGGTTGGAGGGGGGGGAGGATGTGGCTGTGCGGGCGGGACGGTGGAGGAGGGCGTGGGAGTGGTCGAGGAATCGGAGGGTCGCCGTCCAGATGTTGGCGGAGGGGGTGCAGGAGGTGCTGGGGGAGTGGTTTAACTATGCGTGGGAGAGTCCTGAGAAGGGCTTTGTGAATCAGAGGAAGGAGGAAGACGAGGGCAAAGAGGAGGAAAAGGCGCCGTGGTTAACGCCTGCCGCGAGTCCGCAGGCAAAGCCGAAGGAGGCTAGTGAACCGGCGGGTGAGAAGGGGATTCCGATACGATGAGCCATTTTGAGGAGCGTTCTGGCGTAGAGTTTTGTGAGGCAGCGATTGGGAGCATTTTTTGTTTGTGGATTCACATGCCGTATATACAGTATATACATTGTCGCTTGCTCTACATCCTATACCATATACACATACATGTACAGGCCGCTATCGTGGCATGGTTTCAAAGATCTCATATGATTTTTCACGCCATATACACAATGTCGCTTGCTTTACATCCGAATATCAAATACAAGCCGGTATCGTCGCATCGCTTCAAAGACCTCAAACATCATGGAACTCGACTTTCTCACCTCTCACAACTTGGCAAACACAGTGGGCACCTCCCCGGCCATTTCGACCAGGGTACTCTTATTCCTCACCCAGGCCTCCAGGCCCTTCTTCCCGTTCTCGACCCCAACACCACTCATCTTCCACCCACCGACCGACATCTCCGCCGGCGACTCGCCCCACGTATTCACCCAGGTGATGCCGGCCTCCAACCGTCCGATAACCTGATGCGCGAGATTCAAGTCCCGAGTAAAGACGCCCGCTGCCAGACCGAGGGAAGTGTCGTTCGCGCGCTTGACGACCTCGTCGATGGTCTTGTACGTGAGGATGGACATGACGGGGCCGAAGATTTCCTCCTGGACGATCTTCATGGCGTCCGTGCAGTCCGTGAAGACGGTCGGTCTGACCCAGAAGCCCTTCTTATACTCCTGATCCCTATGCGACGATAGCCACTCCGGGGTCTCGAGCCCACCATACAGCAGCGTCGCCCTGTCAACCTCGATCCCATGCCGAATATACGCCTGCACCTTCTCGAAATGAGGTTTACTGACCAAGGGGCCGAAGTTGGTCTCCAGCGCCATAAGATCCCCGGCCCGGACATGCTGCATCTTGTCCAGCAGCCTCCTCTCGAACTCGCGCTTGCTCGACTCCGGGACGAAGACGCGCGTCCCATTCGTGCAGACCTGGCCCGTGGAGAAGAAATTCGCCATCATGGCGCCGTCGACCGCCTGGTCGATGTCCGCATCCGGCAGGACGATGCACGCAGACTTGCCGCCCAGCTCCATCGTCACGTACTTCATGCCGCCGGCGGCGCTGCCTGCGACCTTGCGACCCGTGCTGACCTGGCCCGTGAAGCTGACTTTGGCGATGGACGGGTGCGTGGTCAGGTACGCGCCGACGTCTCCGGCGCCCTGGACGACGTTGAAGACGCCCGGGGGCAGGCCGGCCTCGGTGTAGATTTCCGCCAGGAGGGTCGAGTGCAGGGGCGTGAATTCCGAGGGCTTGTACACCATGGTGTTGCCCGCTGCGAGGCAGGGTGCGGATTTCCAGAGGGCGATTTGGATGGGGTAGTTCCATGCGCCGATGCCCGCGCAGACGCCGAGCGGGTTCTTGGTGGTGTAGACCCAGGCGTTGGGGCGGAGGGAGATGGTTTCGCCGTTGAGGCCGCCGCTCGCGACGAGCGAGGCGAAGTATTCGAGGACATCGGCGCCGGTGACGACGTCGACTGTGGAGGTTTCTGTGAAGGGTTTGCCTGTGTCGTGGGTTTCTACCTTTGCGAGTTCGTCATTGCGTGAGCGGAGGATGGAGGCTGCGCGGTGGAGGATGCGGGCTCGCTCGATGGCTGGAGTAGCTGACCAGGAGGGAAAGGCGCGTTCTGCGGACTGGATGGCGGCGTCTATTGAGGAGGTGCTGGTTGGGTGGATGTCGGCGAGGGGGGTGTTGGTTGCGGGATTAACGGATTGGAAGGGGAAGGCGGATGAGCTGGAGGTTTGCAGTTTGCCGTCGTAGTAGGCGTATCGAGGAGGATATGGGAGAGACATTTTGGGCGTGTTTTTCCAGGAGTGCCAGGATGATGATTCGGGGTTCGACCAGATGATATAGAATGTTGATAAGTAGATAAGGCCAAAACTGCAATCAATTCGGTCGCTCGGGGGATAAACGAGGAGATATGCGGGAGGAGATTGCTAGACAGAAAAGAGATTGAGGCCGCGGTATTTGAAGTGCTATGTACGTATACAGGCGCAAAGTGGTGATAGTTGCTGCTGCAGAATGGATGAAGCGTTTGGGTGGCGGGGTAGCTCCGAGGTCCAATGCAGGGCATGCAGGGGTAATGACAAAGACTAATGAGCTTTGGGAGAAAAACTGCGGCCCAGGAGAACAAACGTTCGTATCGCAGGCTCAAGTTCCCTGCCGGGAAATTGAAATCTCACGCCAGGAGCAAGGCCGTTACTTCATCCAAGGAAGTTCCAAGGTTGGTCGTCAAAAGTTGGAGGGATGCTCCGGTCACCTTGCCGAACTGCGCGAACCGTATACGGTTAGAACCGCCAAGAGGATCCGCATAGCGCCTTCCACTCACGTCACACATTTGGCGGGGTTGGCGCGTGCACTCCTCCCATCGCACCATCCGACGCAGAAGTTGCACCACCGTTTGTCCTCTATTTCCCCATCAAAGAGCCTTTGTACGACCTTAAAATGCTTCCTGGACGCCGCAGAGCCATGCACGTTGTTAAAGGACTCGAGCCGACCTCATCCTGCGGAAATTCGGCCACGGAAGCCGCACAAACCGATCCTTCACGGCCACCCGCATGGCGCCCGCCCACTTCACCGAGATATCCGCTAGACTAACTCCAACCGGCGTCCGCACGTCCCGTTGCTGAGAAAACCTTGGTGGGCGTCACCACTTTTCTACAGGACGATAACACGTCTCCGTGTGCGTCTTGGCTGCCCTCATAAGAAAGTGCGGCGGACGCGCCGGTCCCTTTTTTCCCATCTTGCATATCTCTCTCCCGGGTCCTTGAGTGTCAGCTCGCTTACTCCATACATATATTCGGATCCCCCCAACGGCGTACATAGTGGCTATCCTCACTTGACTTGCATACAGTACATTCTTTTCTACCAAAATGGCCCCCACGACTACCACTCTCCCCAAGGATGCCTCCTACGACTTCATTATCGTGGGCGGTGGCACAGCCGGCTGTGTCATCGCCTCTCGTCTGTCCGAGTACCTCCCCAACAAGTCCGTCCTCTTGATTGAGGCTGGCCCCAGCGATTTCAAAGACGACCGTGTTCTGCTGCTCAAGGATTGGCTGAATCTGCTGGGAGGCGAGCTGGACTACGACTATGGAACCACCGAACAGCCCATGGGCAATTCGTACATCCGGCACTCCCGCGCAAAGGTCCTCGGTGGCTGCTCTTCCCATAACACTCTGATCTCGTTCCGGCCATTCGAATACGATTGCAAGAGATGGGAAGCACAAGGTTGCAAAGGCTGGAATTTCAAGACCTTCACGCGTGTGCTGGACAACCTCCGCAATACCGTACAACCCGTACATGAGAGGCACAGGAATCAGCTTTGCTTGGACTGGGTAGATTCCTGCTCCAAGGCGCTGGACATCCCCGTCTGCCACGATTTCAACCACGAGATCAAGACCAAGGGTGGATTGAAACCATGCGTCGGATTCTTCTCCGTCTCCTACAACCCGGATGATGGTCGTCGAAGCAGCGCTAGCGTCGCTTACATTCATCCGATCCTCCGAGGGGATGAGAACCGCGACAACCTGACCGTGCTCACCAACGCCTGGGTTAGCAAGGTCAACGTCGAGGGCGACAAGGTCACTGGAATCAACGTGACCTTCCAGGATGGCGAGAAGCGCACTCTGAACCACAAGGCCGAGACCATCCTCTGCGCTGGCGCCGTGGATACTCCCCGTCTCCTCCTTCTCTCCGGTCTGGGCCCCAAGCAGCAGCTATCTGAGCTTGGAATCCCCGTCGTCAAGGACATTCCAGGTGTAGGCGAGAACCTGCTGGATCACCCTGAGACTATCATCATCTGGGAATTGAACAAGCCCGTACCACCGAATCAGACCACCATGGATTCAGATGCCGGTATCTTCCTCCGCCGCCAAGTTCCCAATGCGGCTGGCGACGACGGAGATATCGTCGATATCATGATGCACTGCTATCAGATCCCCTTTTGCCTGAACACTGCTCGGTAAGTCCCGCACGTGTCCAGCACGTGTCCCGCACGTGTCCCGATATGATATACCCAAAGATAAGCAATTCCAAGCTAACACTATCGCCACTAGTCTCGGTTACGATACCCCCATTGACGCCTTCTGCATGACCCCTAACATTCCCCGCCCTCGTTCCCGTGGCCGTATCTACCTCACCTCATCTGACCCCACCGTCAAGCCCGCTCTGGACTTCCGCTACTTCACCGACCCCGAGGGCTACGACGCCGCCACCATCGTCGCCGGCCTCAGGGCTGCCCGCGAGGTCGCCAAGCAAGCCCCCTTCAAGGACTGGATCAAGCGCGAAGTCGCCCCTGGCCCAGCCGTCACCTCCGACGAGGCTCTCTCCGAGTATGGCCGCAAGGTCGCCCACACCGTCTATCACCCCGCGGGCACCACCAAGATGGGCAATGTACAGCGCGACCCGCTTGCCGTTGTTGATCCCGAGTTGAAGGTCCGCGGCTTGAAGGGTGTGAGGATTGCCGATGCTGGTATCTTCCCGGAGATGACCACCATCAATCCCATGTTGACCGTCTTGGGCGTCGGAGAGAGGGCTGCCGAGTTGATTGCTCAAACTTGGGGATGGAAGGGGTTGGAGAAGGAGAAGTTGTAAGGATCCTCCGCCCCGTATTGCTGAAGCGTATGAGTTGGGTGTTTTTGTGTATATGTATGATTGACGGTTCGATTCCGATGGTTTCACATTTTGTTTGGCCAAAATCTTTTGGTATCACCTCCTCCGCCATTGGCGAGGCGTTTGGGCTTTCTGTCTGAGAACCCCGTGTTGATGGGTAGCGAGGTGCTTTGGTTGGCTTTGTCTAGCATGAATGCCTATGAGATTATCCCAACCCCGTTCGTTTCCAGTCTTGCAAATAATGTTGGTTGGTTGTTTGTTTCTTTAAAGTCAATATTCATCTGGTTTCGTGTTCATGGATCTCCAAACGTGCTCCTTTGTGTTACAAGGGCGCTCGCTCACCTTATTTATTATTATTATTATTCGTCACGTGCTCACAATGTAGACACACTGCCCTATTTTGCTTTGAAGAGGAGACTTGCTGCTTGGATTACATGTTTATCATGTGAAAATTGAGGAGAGAATACTTCTAAGTGACACAGATAGTATAAATGTAGGGAAGAAAACAAGGTTCAAAGCAAGTGCCGACCGGCGCTAATCTAGGTTATAAGGTGGGACTTAGTCGCTAGCTTAGGCGGCTATACTTTTGAAACAAGACAGGGAATCGGAATATTGTATCGAGATAAATAGTGCACAATTACGTATTCCGCCAACATCAAACCAGGCACATGTGGTATAACAGCAACACCTAAGAGCGAAAATTTCAGACCAAGGTAAGGGAAAACAAATTCGCATCGCAGCCAGAGCAGCAAAGATTTGATTGTCAATGCTTTGCCACCAGCCTCGGCCCCGAGAAGCATTTGTCAAGTCTCGGTGGCACGCTTTGCTACCCTAGGGTACTTAACGGATTGCCTCCGAGAAACGCATTCCCAGGCGGCCTCCTGTCTCAGAGACACAAGCAGTTTGCTCGTTTCTCCCTCCTCGCGTATAAGTATCCCCATTGCCCCGGTTTTGATTGCGGCGTTCAGGTTACTGGACGGTCGCTTGAACACGGACATGACTTGGTCTGGGTTCGATCCCGGGTACTGTTTCTCAGCGTCGCGGCTCTTCCCCTTTCCAGAGCACTCATACTACGGGAATTAGGATCATAATGAGGTCGTACTAAGTTCTGTCTCGAAGAAAATAGTCGAGGAATCGCCAGGCCCTCCTCTACCCCACCCCGTAGGGTAAACAGTCCCAAGCTGCACAACGTTCCAACTTCCATCCAATGACGACGGTATCAACAAACTCCTTGCTATACTCTCTCCCCCTACCTCCGTATCAGCGGTGAGCGTGTCCCCTCGTTGCCATGGTTATGATGCATCATTCAAGTGTGGAACTTGCGCAGTGTGCTTTCACAATGTGCCTTTCACTACATACCTTGCCCTTTTCTTGGCGTCATTGCCTGCGAA
This sequence comes from Westerdykella sp. P71, assembly GCA_019022765.1. Lineage (NCBI taxonomy): Eukaryota > Fungi > Ascomycota > Dothideomycetes > Pleosporales > Sporormiaceae > Westerdykella > Westerdykella sp. P71. The sequence continues at coordinate 38,468 of JAFHBW010000100.1, forward strand.
CGCCGATGGGGCGGGATGTTGTGAAAGGACCTTTTGAAACGAAGGAGATTTGTAGGGATACAACGCTGGAGTCACGTGGAGGGTTGGGGTGATATATAAACATATATTTTCATCAACTCAACACTTCTGTCTAAACAACCTCACAACCTCGACATCACAACTTCACACCTTCAGCCTACACACTCGACCTTTTCTCAACTTTTACACACAAATTCCAATTTCAGTATTCAATATGGGTAACCGTGCTCACAAGAACCTTCTGGCCGCTCGCCGTGCACGTCAGGAAGCAAATGGCAATGGGCTTCGCAAACCCGTCACTAAGCAGTCCAAGGCGGCTCCGACAAACGGCGCTTCCAGCGAGGACTCCGGTGCTGTCATCAAGACATCAGCTGCAACTCTCTCGAGCCCTCCTATCAAACCAGTGAACCTTCTGACAATCGCGGTCTATGAGCGGAAGGCGCTTGGACAGTGCCCAACAGTCAAGATCATCCAAGGCGATACCACCCTTCTGGCCATGCCTCTCAATCTCCTGGTCTCGGCTTCCACGAAGGGCGCCTCGCTGGTTAACTCCCAGAACGAAGTCTATATCCGTCCCACTTTGGAGACCAAACCCGTGCTCTTCCTGCTCAACTGGATGAGGAAGGCCACCACGACCAACACCATCCATCCCCCACGTCGCCATCTCGAATTCGTCTCAGCAATCCGCCTCTTCGACGCCGCCGAAGCGCTGGGCCTGCTCCCGTACATCGAGAACACCGTCAAGTCGCTGGAGTCCACGATCTTCCAATCCATCCCCGATGAATACATGTTGTTCACGGTCGAGCACCTCACGACTGGCCGCGGCTCCGAAGTCACCCGCGACAAGTTCATCGGCCTCGTCGCGCAGCGCATTGCGTACCTTGTCCGGAAGAACCTGCTGGCTCCCCTCCTCGAGGATTTCGACCGCATCATCAACACGCCGAAAGACTACCTCGACCTGGTCTCTCAGTACCCAACCGTGCAAGCCAAAGTTGATGAGATCAACGCTCCGTGGGCGGCTCGCCAGCAAGCCAAGGCCGCGTACGAGGCTCGACGCGCAGTGCGTGTCCGCAAGTCCGCCGAGGCCGAAGCGCGCAAGCTGGAACACAAGGAAGCAGCCAACGCGCAGTACAATCTGGATGTGCAGGCTCGCGAGGCCTTGGTCAAGAAGACCGCTATGCAGAGCAAGGTGATTACACTTACCAAGGACGAGATGGAGATGGTCGAGCGCCTGAAGGGGTACGGCGACTGGGAGATTGCGAGGCTTTTGTGAGGGAGGGAGGGTGTCTTGGTCCGGATCCGTCTGGGTGGAGGGAATGGGAAGATGGGAAATTGACAATCGTAGATTGGGAAGGTATTATGGGTGAATGGGTGGGGTGGCGTGTGATATACAGCGGGTGTGCAATAATATATACTTTTTCCTTGATATAACGCGCGTCGCGTTTTTGAGTGAGTGACTCGTTTGTCATTTTCTCGCGAATTGCATTGGGACTATGCATCCACTCCATGCCACTGATGCCCTGGGACTCCTCAAATATGTCCAGACAATGAACTACCAGCAAACCACGATCTTCCGTTGGGTTCCCAATGAGACCGTCGTGTCCATTGTCGAAAACTGCGCTTCGAACGCTGGAACCTCCCTGGCGCCCAGGACAAGTTCGTCTCCATGGTGGCCGAACGCATCGGGCACCCCGTCCGCAAGAACATGTTCCACGTACAGATTGAGCACCGGCTTGTCAGCCAAGAGGACTACACGGCTATTCTCTCAAGTACGCGAACGTCCACGCTGCCGTCCAGCACGTCAATGCTCCCTGGACGAAACGTCAAGAGGCCAAGTTCGCAGCCGAGACTCGTCGCATCAACCTCGAGCGCAAGGCCGCCGAGGCAGAGGCGCGCCGGATCGAACAGAAGAATGCAGCTAGACTGCAATACGACGCTGACATTGATGGCCGCGCCGCATTTCTCGAGAAGCTCGCCGGTCAGACGAAGGTGCTTACTGTGACGAAGGAGGAGCTGGATACGGCAATGTGCTTGAAGGGCTACGCGGATTGGGAGATTGGCAAGTTCTTGTACAACTGTGCCATCTTGAGTGGCTGAGCCGTGGTGATATGCCACTTCTCAAGGCATGCGCAAAGAAGAGTTAGAATGCTGCAAGGTGGAGGAACCCGTTCTTTTAAGATGTTAAACATTATCTATTCAACCGATTCCTACGCTGGTGCGAGTTACAACTGGAGGGGAGCGTTGTTTACGCCCCGGGGATGTGGATAACACTGGCGTCGAGGACATGCTGCAAGACAACGTCCTTTCATGAGAGTTTTGGCTGCGACTCTCGAGTTAGGAGCTTATTTCCATTTACCCCGGCCCTTGACATGACGCAAAATTATCTAGTTTTGAAATTTGACCGATAGTTGTTACTGTTATTGGTGCGGTCGAGCTGTGATATATTCGAGACCGTTTGTTTATTAGTGGGTAGTAGCAGAATTTAGGGATTACGAGATTCTGGAGATAAATAAAAAGAGAAGATAGGGGTGCAAGTCTTTACCGATTCAGCCTAACAATGACATTACCTAGGAAGGACTATGTGAAATTACCAGTACACTCTGCAGACACTAAAGGTAGCAAAGAGCAAGCAATCGTACCTGGACCACACGCACGGGGAGAGGTATCTGAATTATTAATTGTGCTGTTGACAATTCAATCAGATTGAGCGATTGATCACATGCCCGAAAATTGAGCCTTTCACGTCCCAGTATGCTCTCACTAGCGACGGTCAATGGCAGGTCCGAAGCCCGCCATTGCAGCCTGTAAAACGCCCTTTGCCCTTTCACACACCTGGCATCTTTACGTTTACGCAGCTCACCGCATCAGTCACGTGCAAGGGCGAAGGCCGTACCCTAGGGCACATACATAAAGAGGATTTTCTCGACGAAAAACGATCTCCTCCCCGCAACCTCAACCACAACCAGCACCTCGAACTCGGTCAAAGGCAAATTTCCAAACCAATCTCTTGTTATATAACCTCTTCAAGCAAATTCAACATGGGCCGCGCGCACAAGAACATGGTGGCGGCTCGCCTTCGCAAACGTCAAGAGGATGCGAAGCTCAATACTGCTGCCGCTCACGACAATGTCACCAGCTTCGCGATTCCACCCAGTGCCACTACGACAGTCGACAACGGAGATTGCGGAAGCAAGTTTGCCCATATTAACCCCACAATTACCGCAACGTCCATTGCAGGGCATGCAGCCTGGACCCCCCAAACGACCAACCTCATGGACTTGACCGCAATTCAGCGAAAGGTCCTCGCCGAAGGCCCACAGATCGTCATCTTCCAAGGGAGCGTCCCCGTCGTGTCGCTTTCCGCCAAGCTCTTCCTGTCTGCCTCCACTAGAGCGGTAGAGCTCCTCGCCTCGAGCTTCAAGCACAAGCTCAACCTCTCGAGTGATGTAGTCATGGCATCCCCTCAGGATCTTCTGAAGTTTCTCCATGCCGCACCCTCCGACAACTTGGTCAGTGTGCCCACTACCTTGCACACACCGTCTCTTGAGCACCTTCTGGAATGGCTCAAGTCTACAACGATGAAGAACACGATCTTCGCCCCGCCCCTCCATAAGGATCTGTTCGATGCAATTCATCTCTACCGCACCGCTAAGGAGCTCGGATTGGAGGCTTACATATCGAATACTATGAGCTATCACAAGCATCAGTTGTTCAATTGCGTCCCTGCCGAGACCGTCGTCTCTGCGATCGAAGCCTCTGCTTCCGATGATCATGACAATGATGAGTTCCTCTCTATTCTGGCCGAGCGTGTCGCATATCTCATTCGCAAGAATTTGCTTTCTGCGGAGGAGAAGGAAGAGTATCTCCCGATGATCGCAAATTACCCCACTGGTGATGCTGCTGTTCATCGCATCAACGCACCCTGGATTCATCGACGCGAGGCTCAAGCTAAGCGCGCTGCGCATGAGCGCAGGGTCGCGGCTGCGAAGGAGCGCAATGAAAAGGCATGGGCGCGCGCCGCAATCGAGAGGGCTGAGTGGATCGAGGCTCCAAACCAGCTTTATGCGGAGGATATGGGGGCTCGCCCGGCATTGATCAAGAATCTCAAGGCTCAGAACAAGATCGTGACTCTGACATCGGAGGAGATGGGGTTAGTGGAGCGTTTGAAGGGATATGGTTACGTGGAGCTTGGAAGGTTCATTTAATGGACGGGATACAGCACTCGGATGATTATGATAGGCGGAGACTGGGAGACGTGTGGGTGTGGCCTTATATGGAATGCGTTCATCTTTCCGTGAATGTGACGGATCAGGGTTATCTGTACGCATACCCTATGTAACCAATACAGCATTTTTGGGGGGATAATCCAAGTACATCGTGCACTGCAGTGACCACTGAGATAGCCAATCATTTCTAGCGCCTACGAGCAAGTCCCAGAGGAAAGATATTTCGAGGGAGAGGTTGATAATGGAGGCGCTCAAATTAGGCTAGCCTTAGTCGGCGGATACACAGTGGGAGCGCTGGGAGCTATCGTTCCATTTGACATCATGACTGTAGCGACGGAATATCTCACGAAATATCCCACAAAAAGTCCACATGCACTGGCACCAACATATACATACATATATACATACATGGAAGTGCAATGCAAATGGTCTTCTCTGTTCGTGAATTCTGAACCTGGCGGGAGTTCCCGCCTCACTGTGAGCCAGGATGATGATCCTTTCCCGCACATTATCCCGTCAGGGTAGTGCCTCGCGTTGTGAGACAAAAGCCTTTATCCCGCTTTTATCCTTTGTCCCGATGATGAATTGATCAGAAACACAGTCAAAATCCTTCGGACCCGCGCCGTCTAGTATAAAATCGAAGCGCTGCACGAGCGCTGCCGTCGTCATGTAGAGCTCAGCCCATGCTAGACTAGCAGTACAATTAGTACTCCCAAACCACGAAAGCTCGAATCTACTATCACTTACTGCATCCCAAGACATATTCTTGTCCCCCTCGAGAAAGGCGCAAAGGTCTTATCCGCCCTCTTCCTCGCTTCCAGGTCCATCCATCTCTCTGGATCGAATTGTTTCGGCTGAGGATATACTCGCTTATCCATGTGCATTAACAAGGTCGTCATACCCACCGGCGTTCCTGCAGGGATTTTCCACTGCTCGTAATATAACGGTCTATCCGGAGCAATGCGAGCCATGCGCGTTGCGAGCCCTGGACTAAGACGAAGCCCTTCCATCAACACCGCCGTCAGGTACGGAAGTTGCTCAAGCTCTTTCAGAAGAACACCGTCACCCTTCTCTTGGATGGCGCTCGACAGCTCTGCGCGCAATTTGCACAGTACCTGTTCGTCGGTGTATAGGTAGTAGAGTATTACGCGCAATGTCTGAGCGGTTGTCTCCAGAGCAGCGCCCAGAATCGTGCTGACTTCGTCGTTGATGCGCTCGAAGGACTTCTCCGACTCGGGGAGAGGAGATCGCAATATGCTGTGGATTAATGTACGATCGTTGGTACCATCCTCTGCTTTGGAGACGTGGTTCCAGATATTGTCTTTGGTTATTTGCATCACCTCCTAAACGGCTAGTCAGTATTGGTGTAGCGAGGACATTGTATCACCAAACAAATTCAGGATTGCACACCTTTAGGAAAGCTAGAAACGCTTTAGGGCCATCGTCTCCGTATTTCTCGATGAACGACATAGGAAGGGCCTTCAAGGTAGGCCCCAGCCACCGAATATGCTTGGTAATGCGCCAAATAGCCCCGGAGCTTTGAAGCACATTCGTCATTGGGGCATTGAAGTCTTGACGGTCAAGATTATTGTAGCTCTTGCCAACAATATACTCGGTAGCCAAATCTCCTGTGAACGCGCTAATAGCCGTGCCCAAATTCATCACGGAGCCCGAATTCGCATATTCGGAGATGCGAGCGCATAACTTGTCCACTCCGGCCTTGATGATATCCTGCCGCCTTGCAACTTCCAGCCTGGAGAAGAAGGGGGCCACAGCAGCTCGACGTCGCTTGTGAAGATCGTGATCCGCAGTGCAGATGGAGGAATAGGGAGCGGAGAAGGCATCGTAGCTCCAGGCATACTTGTTCCAGCGCCCATCTTGACGGTAGAGCTTTTCGAAGAAGCTGGGGTCATTCACGTGCAGCTCGTGGGGGCTGATCCGCACGATTGGTCCATACTTTGAGTGGAGCTCGGCAATCTTGAACGTGTATTGCCCGTTCTTGACGACGTCGTAATAAGCTTCGTAGAGCCCTGTGATGGCGGCTAGGTTAGGCCCGGGAAATTTGCTCAAGGGATGGAGGACCAGGCGGTAAATTGCGAGCAGGATGACATATGCGGCACAGCAAAGTATGAGCACAGCTAGAAATGGTGGATGGAGTACGATTTCCATGTTGATCTGTTGGATTAGAACCTCGGGGTCGATGTAACTCGATCAAAGCAGTTGGAAAATGCGTTTTCAGGAACTGAAGCGTACCGTGGTGGTGGGTCGCGCACATGAGGGGAGAGTGATTACGCCTGGCAGGGCGAAGCTGGAGGTTGACCAGGGAGCAAACGCGATTCATCGCTCGCTTCTTTGCGGCGTTGCGGTCATCTTAAGCGACCCGTGCACATTCACGTCCTACGAGCTGTGAGTCTGTGTTGCCATGTGTAACGTTCCTTCGTTGCAGCACGTTCCGAGCGTCTCAGGGAAAAACATCCCACAAGATAGTAGGGAACAGCCACTGAACATTCGGCATGAGACAAGTAAAGCAAACTCTCCAACAGGCCCAAGCTCGGGGTGTCAACCCCAGGCTCTACCTCCAACCTAACGCTATCAGGGTACATTTTCCTCACTGCGTGCGTAGGAAAAAGTCATTTCTACAAGAAAGGCGAAGAGCCACGGCACTGCACTGGGGATTCCAAACGATGTCAAGAATCTCGCGTTGGTGTAGCCATTGTCGGGTTGTGCCGAATGCTTGAGCTCGCTATTGTCACCCAGTGCCCGCGAGCGAGTGTTGGAAGACGTTGGTGAGATGGTCGTGGTAGAGGGACTGCAAGTTCAGCAGCGCAAAGGTCTCCTGGCGGCAGCGGTTTTAATGAGATAGACATCAAAGCAGCTGAAATTCTCCTGGATGAATACTAATATACCTATATATAGTACGTCACGTGAAAAGCGCGCCAAGCTCTTCTCTGGTTAGAGGCGGATGCCGGGAGACCCACCAGGTCGATCCCGAAGCTACGGAGAAATCAAGATCTTACCCTTAAAGCTTAAGCTTACCCTTACCCTCCCCCTCCCGCCCTCAACAAGCAACACCCCATCCGGAACCCAATGATAAGCGACACCAGCGGCACCCCATCTGCTTACGTCCCCGAAATCCAACGGAGGCAACGAGTGCGCGCGGAATGGGTTGCGATGCCATGTCACCGATCACAACCTTCGCCGTGCTTAGTGCGGCACAGCGCTGCTCGTTCTTTGTCACCCCGCACGCTTCAGCTCATGACCACCTGTAGCACGTTACTCTGCAAGTTACTCTGCTGTCGTTCTTTATCATGATTGACGGGCACAACTAGTGTCGGTGGGACCTTGGACGTCTTTAATAGTTCCCGCCCCTTTGAATCTGGCCAACTTTGCCATGTCGAGGTGTCTAGCCGCTTCCATTTTCCAGTGAGCTGGACAATGAGGTTGTCTGCTTCCATTGCGGACCGATTCCCTTGCGACCAATTGGACCAAATCTCTGAGGACCTTCCCCCTCTCATCATACAGTATATTATCATTCCGTCTTCCCCTCTTCCCTGGGCATCGCCATCCTTTCTCCTTCGCAAGTAGGAAGTCATGGCCGATCCAACAACCAAAGTCCCAGTGAATCCCAATGATCCGGGTCGTGGACCTATGATCATGGGAATCTCTTGGACGCTCACTATAATATGCATCACCATCGTTGCCTTGCGAATCTGGGTGCGAAAGAGAATCATCAAACACGGCATAGCTAGCGACGACTGGTTGATGGTAGCAGCGGCCGTAAGTGCTTTTCATCATCCTATAGAACCTCTGCTCATGGAACTTCAATAGATCTCTCAACTGGCTTTTCAGGCCTGTATCACGGTGGGATACACATATGGCCTGGGGAAGCGAGATATGAACCTCACTTTCGATCAGCTGGTTAATATCCTCAAGTGGATGTGGATATCTTCTACACCCGCTATCCTCGCTTCCACCGTGGCCAGAATCTCCATTGCCGTTTTACTCATTCGCTTGTTCGGGACGCACCTGTGGTTGAAGTACTTCTTGATCATCTTCACTACCCTTCAAACCATTTGCGCAATCCTCATCATTCTCTTTGTCTGGCTTCAAGTCGACCCGGTTCAAGGGCTCTGGGACCCTTTACTCCCGGCAAGTCGCTGGAACCCTGATATCCAAAAGATCACGGCAATCGTGGGCCAGTGTAAGTGTTCTTCCAAGCCAATATCGTGCCTTACTGAAGCGATATCAGCCTTGTTCACATTCTCTGATCTGGCATATGTCCTCTTCCCGGTAGCGATTATCTGGAGACTAAATATGCCAATGCGCCAGAAGGTCGGCCTCATGGCCGTCCTGGCTCTCTCACTCTTTACCATGATGGCTTCAATCATGAAGACAGTAACCTCCCAATCCAACAAGCTCGACCCCAATGCGCAATACAAAGCCAGCGTATCCGTCCTCTGGTCCGCCATCGAGCAAGGCCTCGTCATCAGCTTAGGATGTATCCCTCCGTTGCGCGCACTCAGGAGGCTCGAGATTCCCGGTTGGCAATCACTCAAAACCACATTCTCCACGTTCACTGGGGGGAAAAGTGCCCATTCGGGCAAAAGCAGCTCGACGACCTACACCGACGTTGAATTAGCGGGCAAGGAAAGTACGCAGCAATTAACTGAACCGGCCGCCATCCATCGATCTGATGACTACGAAGTGTCTTATGCCTGACAAGGTCGAAGGTAGAAAATACGGACAGATATCTGAGCCAAAATGGGAACGGAGCATCTTGGGTCGGCTGGTCCGTGGTACGTATAGGAAGCCCCGAAAGGACTTCCAAATCCTGGCGGATCTCGAGGGAATTGATGTTTATATTTCGTCGATTGTTGACATTTACCTATTAATATCTGTTTATGATGCCAGCGATATACCTCAATCAATTCAAAGGCAAACATCCCACATCACAAGCCAACCATCTTCAGTGAAATCGATCCGACTACCTCCTGTCTCCCCTCATCCTGAGCCCATTACGGCAAACGCAAATCCATCACGCACTCGTAGTTCTCCGGATTGTACGAGTAGACTTTGACGAGCTTCAAACCGACCTCATCGAATATTTTTCGCCACTGAGACTCAGTACGCTCCATCGCCGCGAATGCAGCCATCATGGTAAGGTCCATGCAAGCAGCGTATGAACTTACCCCCGTCTCCGGTAAGACCCACTCATCAAGTAAGATGATTGAGTTGGCGGACATGGCGGACATGATGTTGCGCAGAAGTAGCTTGACCTTGTGGTCGGGATGATTATGACAAACTCCACGAGTGAAGTAGAACTTGGCGCCTGCGACGCGATGAGTGATTGGTCTGTTAGTGGTAGTAAAGCAGGGCTGCTCACCTTTGATAGGCTGAGGTTGGAAGAAATCATGGCCCATGTTTTCCACTCCAGGCGTCGACAATGCTTTCTCAATGGTGTGCGGCAAATCCTGCAGGATGACCCGGCCAGGTACATCCGGATACTTTCTTTTGAACTGAGCACATTGGTGTCCTATGCCTCCGCCAATGTTGACATAGACAGGTTCGGCTGGATCCCAGTCCTCGGTCTGTTCACGGACAGGATACACAGAAAGCCACGAGACTTCAGCCTCACGGCGATGCGCCATGTAATCATTGAAGAACTGGAGCTTCTCTGGTTGGTCCTTGAACCATTCGAATTGGTGCAGCTCACAGTTCCACGCATCTTGAAACACCGTATGCAATTCGTCGTTCGGGTTCACGTAGCCGGTTTTCCTCATAAATCCGGGCAGTGCCTGATACTCGGGACCAATGGTTTCGAAGCTTATCGTGCGTCAGATGGGTATATGGAAGTTGGGGATAGGCTCACCAATGGGATATACCGGCCTCAGCCACTGGTTGGGCAAGGTTGCGCGTGATGTTGTTCGCAGTGTAACCGTCTTTACCCACTTCTTCGATCACGGCGATAGAAGCGAGATAGCGTAAATAGCGTGCTGACGGATTAGTCTCCTTCGCGTGAACTGACCTGGTGGGTGATATACCTAGAAACACCGGGTCTGCTCTCGTCTTTTGACTGATATCGTCCAGAGTCAAAGCACCTTCCTCCCTGACGAGAAATTTGAAGAGACCGAGGTCGAAGCCAATCTTGACGGTCGCAGTTTGCAAGTGCAGGTATCCCAGCCTGTTGATGGTATCGTGGGCGTCTTCCAGTGAGAAGGCGAGGTTATGCAACGCAGACATTATTCTCCGCCGGGAGGTGCTATCAGAAATTGCGGCTAGTTGCTGGACGTGATTCAAGGCGTCTTCCATGGTAGGTGAGTTTGGAATTGCAAAAAGTGTGGTTGAACTTGTTTTGATGACAGCGTCGGCCGTTTGAACTTTGCTCCCATAACCGACTTATCATAACACAACAGTTCCGTCACCTCGCGCTAGTACAAAAACTGGGCGTAGCGCATACGTCTTATCCATGCAAGTGGTCTTGGAGTGATCCCTAGGCAACCCCTCTTGCATGGAATATGCCGCGATTCCAATGTCGTGAGCTTACCCTAAGGTACGCCACGCAAATGCCACATATGACCGCAGTGATTCATGGCGGTGGCTTTCGTATTGTCTACTGCTGACCATGTCGCCATTCTCTGCTACAAGCCAGCTGATCTGCCTTCGGGCCTCACGAAAAAGGGGGGAATGGTGTTAAGCCTCCTTTCCCAGGGTGGGCAATAATCAATTAATCTCGGACCGCGCCCAAGGTCCTCAAATACTTGCCTTTCCGCCCTTAATCTCGTCTTCACCTCACCACAAACATGTCTCTCACTACTGTCGTTTTCGCAACCTTGTTCCTCTTCCTTCTGACCTGCGCAACCTTCCATGTTTGGGCGACACAGTATAACAAGCGTGCTACACGCTTCTGGACCACGCTAGGGATTCCTAGCGTAGGGGTACAGGACGGTGCCTGGTTGCGCGCAATTTTCTGGTCCATTACACGGTCCGCCACTTATGCCTTGGAGGGTTATCAGAAATTTTCACGCCGTAACATGCCATTCGTCACTCCAAGCACCGGATGCGGGGCCATCGTTGTACTGCCGCCGTCGCACCTGAGTGTCCTGAACAAATCGGAGAACGAAGTAAAAGCTTTTCACGTCCAGCTCGAGTCACATCAACCCCACTACACGATGGGGGATCCGGATGTGTGGGGAAGCATGCTCCACTACGATGTTGTGAGGAACCAACTATCGAAGGATGTCGGCCACTTCGTTGGTATGACTGAAGAAGAATTGGCCGCTGGATTCCGAGACTACTGCGGACAGTCCTCAGAGTGGATCACCATCAATCTCTGGGAACTTTGCACAAAGGTTATCGCGCGTGCCGGTAATCGAGCATTCGTCGGCTACCCCTTATGCCGGGATGAGACCTTGCTGGAACAAACACGCGTTTATGCCACGAGTGTTTACGGCTGTGCTACCGTCATCACTGCACTTCCTTCCTTTCTGAAACCTGTCTTAGGCCACTTGATAGCCTTGCCTGCACAGTGGTCTCTGTCCAAATGCAAGAAGATTCTTGTCCCGTTTGTGCAGGACAGACTCGACATTTTCAAGCGCGGAAAGGATGACATGCCGGTAAGACGCCATCTGTCGTGAAACCTCAACAACGTGTCTCAAGCTGATTTGGGATAGGACGATGTGCTACAATGGCTTATCCTGCGTTGCGCGAAGGCAGGTCCGAAGCAGATGGACCCCAACAAGATTGCCGAGCGACTGCTTATTCTCAACTTGGTCTCAATCTTCACTACCACTCTTGTCTTCTCGAACTGCGTCTTGGACTTGTACAGCAGCGTCAACAAGGAAGATTATGTTGCCGGCCTCCGAGCCGAGTGCGACAGAATCTCTGGGTTGAACAATGGCTTAGCCACTAAAACTGCGGTCGACCAACTGTACCGTGTCGACTCCACCATAAGGGAATCCATGCGGAAGTCTATTTTTGGAATTATTGCACTGTTCCGCGAAGTCGCGCCAGGTGCGGAACTGGAGCTAGACGGTGGTATACGGGTTCCAGGCGGAGTCCGCATAGGCGCTCCCTGCCAGCCGATTCATCACGACGAGTCCCGATACTGCAATGCCTCAGAGTTTGACGCGTTCAGATTCTCTCGGCCGTTTGAGGGTCCTCGCAGTGCAACTGAGGATTCCAGACCCCGGAAACTGAGCGTCGATCTGGACGATTCCTTCTTGACTTACGGGTATGGCAGGCACGCGTGTCCTGGACGCTGGCTCGCATCGCAGATGATGAAACAAGCACTTGCACATCTCATACAGAACTATGATGTTGAGATTGTAGGAAAGGGGGTGGAGAAGAAAGCCCTATTGAATATGATACTACCCCCTGTGCAGGCGCAGATTAGAGTCAGACATCGGAGTCGGTGATAAATTGGCAATCGGGGAAGCGGATAATATGATGAAGCGAGAGACATAATGTTTAATGGCATCGAGGGAGTCGAGATGCGATAATGCTATCTTTTAGTGGCAGAGTTTTATATGTCGAGAGGGATTCTTTCGGGTTTCTTGATCTAGTGCAAGTGACCTTTGAAACACAAATCTGTGGTGCATATGGTGGCTGCGTCTGGCCGTTGTTACACAGAGGGCAACCAATCAGTGTAAAACAAGAAGTGCGCCTATCGTGATATGTTTGTGATAGTTCAAATCCCAAGTCCGGCACATGCACTTGCAATCATGAAGAGATTCGTCGGCGGACATTGGGGGGCCGCGCCCCTAGTGAGCCCACTGAACTCTCTTTAGGTCATTTGCAACCACACTGCTTTCCTCGAAGCCCAGAATGGCCGACAATCACAAACAAGGCTTTCCCGAGTTTCATCGCGCACCGATCAACATCCAGCCGCGCACAGTTTTTCCCCACAGCCCGGGCCCATGCATTCAACGATTGGTGATCACGTCAATTCCCCAGGGTCTAGTAGTGAACGTCACATGTGAAGGGTGCACATGGGGTATGTTCAAGACTCCAATTTTATTGGAAGGAGTTCATTCACTATCATTCTTCATGTCAGGGCTTTGAATCGAATCCAAGTTAACTTGAACTACAAATCGGTGACAGGATTCCCTTCAACCAACCAGCCAGAAGCTTCGCACACGTATTTAACACGAGTTCTTCCCTCATTGGAGCCACAGGGAACACAGAGACCACCATGCCAACCCTCAACATGCCTTGTCACACCCTGCAGCAATTACTTAGCAAGGCTGCCCATGAGAACTCGTCTCGCGGTCTCATACTATACCCATTAGAATTATCGACTTCACTTAGCTCTACACCAACGCTGATCAGCTACGGAAACCTTTTCAGTCAGGCCAAAAGGAAAAGTGAGAGCGTTGCACAGCTAAAGGGGTTTGTCCCTAGACAGCCTGTCCTAGTACATCTGGACAATCACTGGGAGAATATCCTCTGGTTCTGGGCGGTAATCTTTGCCAATGGCATACCAGTACCGTCTTCCCCCTTTAGCAACGTGGTCGAGCAGCGAACAAGGCATATCCAATCACTTTCAACGCTCCTGGACTCACCGGTCTGTATCACCACTACCAAATTCCTTCCTTCCTTCGGCGATGACCATGGCCTAAAGCTCTACACGACCCAAGACCTGGATACCGGGCCCCACATCTCGTCTCCCCCGTCAATGGAAATGCTCGAAAGCAACCCGGACGAAACCGCCGTGCTAATGCTCACTTCCGGCAGCATGGGCAACGCGAAAGCAGTGCGACTGAAGCATAGACAAATCCTGGCTTCACTCGCCGGGAAGTCATCAGTGCGGGATCTCCCACCAGACAAACCATTCTTGAACTGGATAGGAATGGACCACGTGGCTGCCCTGACGGAGCTGCACCTTCACGCTCTGTACCATGGCGTGGATCAAATCCACATCCACGCTTCGGATGTCTTGTGTTCACCGAGGTTGTTTCTGGATCTGCTGAGCAGCCATGAGGTGTCCCGCACTTTTGCGCCAAACTTCTTTCTGGCGCAATTGATGGCTTCGCCGGAGGTGAAGGGGCCTCGGAAGTGGGACCTCCGTAACCTCAGGTGGTTGGTGTCTGGAGGGGAGGCCAATAATGTCAACACATGCCGCGAAGTAGCTTCGCTTTTATCTGAATATGGTGCACCCACGAACGTGGTCTCCCCTGGATTTGGAATGACGGAGACTTGTGCAGGGGCTATTTACAACGTCAGCTGTCCTCAATACGACTTGCAAAGAGGATATACCGTTGCGTCTCTGGGTAGTTGCATGAGAGGCATTGAGATGAGGGTCACCCCTTCAGGAGGAAATGAGCCAGGAGATCTTGAGGTCCGCGGCGAGGTAGTATTTGATGGCTACTACAATGACGAAGTCTCGACTGGAGCGGCTTTTACCCACGATGGATGGTTCAGAACAGGGGATCGAGCCTTCATCGACTCCGCAGGCCATTTGAATCTGGTTGGAAGAACCAAGGATGTAATGAACATCAACGGAGTCAAGATCAGTCCCTCGGAGCTACAGTCGTCACTAGAGCAAGCTCTCGGATCACTTGTGAGTCGTGTCATCTGCTTCCCCACAACATCCCCCAAAGCGCAGACCGAGCAGATTACCGTAGCGTATGTGCCCAAGGAGTCCCAAGAAGACGCAAGCCGTATCCTGGAAATCAGCGCCGTCATTAGAAAGACATCACTGCTGCTGTCAGGATCAGCGCCTTTTATTTTCGCCGTTTCCGACGAAGCCCTTCTCCCAATGACCACTTTGGGAAAACTGTCCCGAGCGAAAATGCGGTCCCTTTTCGAAAGTGGTATCTTCGACCAAGAGATACAGTCGTATCGCCAGGCTATTACTCGGCTGGATACCCAATCCCTGGATGTCGCCCCCAACGCGGCGGAACTTTCCCTGCTTGAAGATTTTCGCACAGTGTTCGGCAATCATGTTGGTGATATCGGTGTAGATGATTGCTTCTTCGAAGTCGGAATCACTTCTATAGATCTCATCAGACTCAAACGCCAAGTAGACAGTCGCCTGAACATCGATATCGCAATCAGCGCACTCATCAGCCATCCGACCGCAAGATCCCTCGCTGTTGCCATCGCAGACCTGAAGTCTTCAACGACATACAACCCAATTGTGACACTACGGCGGGGAGGAAGCAAGACTGCGCTTTGGCTCGTCCATCCTGGCATTGGCGAAGTCCTTGTTTTCCTCGGCCTTGCCAATCATCTAGATGATAGGCCAGTGTACGCGCTGCGAGCCCGGGGTTTCGACGATGCGCCAAAGTTCGCGAACATCGCCGAGGCAGTAGATGCTTACTGCACTGCCATAACGACTCATCAGCCAAGTGGGCCGTACGCGATCGCAGGCTACAGCTACGGGACGATGTTGGCTTTCGAGATTGTCAAAGTGTTTGAATCCCGTGGTGCTGAGGTGCGTTTCTTTGCGAGCTTCAATCTTCCGCCACACATCAAGGATCGTATGCGACAGCTGACGTGGAACATGTGCCTCCTTCATCTGGCATACTTCCTGGCATTGATAACCGATGAGTATGCGGAGTCCATTGACGACGAACTCAGAGCTCTCGACCGCGGCCATGCTCTGAAGAAACTGTGGCAAAATTTCGACGTCAGTAGACTGGCAGAGCTGGGGATGAACGAGGAACAACTTAGCAGGTGGACAGACGTCGCGTATGGCCTACAAAGTATGGCAGTTGACTATGAGCCCTGCGGAATGGTCAGCTTGATAGATGTGTTTCACGCAATACCGTTGAGGGTGGCAGCAGCTTCAAGGGAAGATTGGGTCAACAATCATCTCAGCAAGTGGAAGGACTTCAGCCGTACCGCGCCGAGATTCCATAAGGTGGGTGGGGAGCATTACACGATGCTCAGTCTTGAGCACGTTTCTGAATTTTCCAATACGTTGAAGAGGGCGCTGGAAGCTAGAGGGATCTGAGCTTTTTCAAAACATATACTACGAGCCGTAATTGATCTTCTTTCTTTGCTCTTAATATTCCATTATAGATATGGCCCTCTGTTAAAAGCGGTGCTATAAAAGGTAAATATGGGGAATCAAACGCTATGTACACCGATTACAATATAATACACACGCACCAAGGTATAGGATAATGAAACAAGTATTCCCTTCTCCAGTTCGCCACGACGACCTAGAACTCCTCCGCAGAAACCCCTTGGGACTCTTGCCCACGGGAGGGAATCTTATCTCGTAACCAAGCTAGGACGGCTTCCGTGCCTTTCCTCAACACAGCGTAGTTTGGCACCCGGAACGTGTTCCCTTCGATTTCAAGACTAGTGAGACTGCTCGACAAGAGCCCAATTTCAGGATCCAGACGAGGGATCTCATTGTTGCTGAGATTTGCGATCTTGAGGCCTCTGAGCGATTCTGCTGGTAGGTCTGAGATCGAGTTGTCGGATGCAAGCAGGACAGTCAAGCTTGGAAAGGTAGTGTGAAGAGAAGGGAAGACGCCTGTTATACGGTTGTTCGAGATGTCAAGATGTTGGAGCATAGGCGCCGAAAGATAGGTGGTAATCGACTCAAAGGACCGCATTTTGTTGCTGGCGAGTCGCAACTCTCGCAGCTTCGGAAACTCGACGCTCTCTTGGAACGGCTCCTCAATGTTGTTCTTGGAGACGTCTAAAATTGACAGGTGGTTGAGTTGTGAGAAAACAGTAGGGATCACTGTGAAATAGTTTTGCTGGAGAGAAATTTGACGAACATCATTGAGTTTTGCAAACTCGATGAGTGCCTGTTCGTCGATTTGAGTGAGATTTTGGAAAGAGAGATCCAGCATGCCCGATGGCCTCAACTCCCAGCCGTTCTTAGTAGTTAGGGTGTCAACAGCGACATCCTCGCTCTCCTCCGCGTGGGCAACATCAGGCTCAAGACGGGTAAAAAGGTCCCGTTTGAGATCTTCGGTGTTCATAGTAAGAAACTTTCGCTCACGAAGAGGATTGGCAGCCAGTGTGAGAGTTTCCAACCCATCCATGAGCGCTACTTGTTCGTCGACCTTGGTTATATCATTCGCAGTAAAGTCAGCTGTGCGAAGGTGCTTCAAGGACACAAACCCTTGGGGAAGGTCTTTGAGTTTGTTCTCCCCAATGAGGAGGTGACTGAGGTCTTTCCAGGACGTCATGTCAGGCAGGGAAGTCAACCGATTCGCGGAGAGATCGAGAGTCTTCAAGACAGGGAACTGGAGGGTGTCACTGTCGCACAGCGAAGAGATGGAGTTGTGCGCAAGTTGCAAATGCTGTAATGTAGGAACACGGTCGACAGTGAAGAGCACTCCACTCAAAGCATTCTTGTTTGCAAGGAGCTCGACTAGCGGCACGGACGTGAAGAGCTCCGATGGTAGTCTGCTGATTTCGTTGTTTGCCACGTTCAGAGTTCGAAGGTGTACGAGCTGGCGTATCTCGACAGGAAGACTGGTGAGCTTATTTCCCTGCAATTCCAAACCTTCAAGTTGGGTCAGAGCACCCAAGCTCTCAGGCAGCGCTCCTTCCAGCCTGTTTTCGGCAAGTTTTAGTTCCCGCAGCGTGCTAATCTGGGTGACCAGATCGAAGGTGGCCATGGGAAGCCGGTTCCGAGACTTGTGGGATGTTAGCTTTGCTAGTTAATCATGTTGAGAATGACTTACAAGGTTGAGCTTCGTCAGTTGGGTGAGGCGCGTCAGCCCAGCTGGGAGCCCACAGAGGGTGTTACCGTGAAAGTCTAGGCTTTGAACTCCTCCAAACTGAGGTCCATCGTCATCTGAATCCATCAGAGACTCAAGATCCACGTTTACATCAGGAAACATCCGATCCGGAAGCGTGGGAAGCTCATTGTCTGCGGCGATGATTGTGATGAGGTCAACCACTTCTCCCCATGCGATGCTGTCATCATTTGGATCGTACTTGTACATCGTCAAGACTTCGTCCGGAATCTCTTTGAGCCCCATGGCAGCAATATTGAGCTTGCCACCAACGCGTGCTGCGTCAATACGTTTTCGAAGCAAAGATTTGCTTCCCTTGGAACGCTGATTGAAAGGATCATCCAACCCGAAGTCGAACTCCGCAATTTCGGCAGGGTCAGGCTCTATTCCGAAATCGTTCTGAGTTATAGCAGGTACCTCTTTGGGTGATGTTCTACCAACTCGGTTGGCCGTGTGAGCCCGGCGGGCAGCTTCCTTCGCCTTGGCAATTTGGGCACGCAGCGCGCCGGAAGAACTGGATGACTTCTTGGACGCATCTGTCGTAGGCTCAGAAGATGTCTTCGCAACGCGCGCTGCCTTGGCTTTGGCTATCTGTTCTCGAAATGAGGCAGAGGAATTGGACACGCTCCGACCGTTATCTGAGCTTCTGCTGGGAGTACGGTTTGTCTCAGTCGGCGAAGGGGATAGCGAAACAGCTATGTCCGGGGGCGATATAGCTTCGCCAAACGTTCCAGCTAGGGATGGTCTGCTTTTGGGTGTTCTTGTCACCATGCCCTTGGTCGTAGGTAATGGTTTTGGTCTAGAGGCGCTCTGGATATTTTGCGATTGGGAATTCTGGGGTCTCTTGAATTGGGATAGCGGTCGCACCACAGATGCCGTTCTACTTGGGGTCGTCGTAGGAGTCGTCTCACTGACACTTCTCTTGCCTGGAGCGGTCATTGCTCCGCTTAGGCCAATGCCACCAGGCCTCAGGGGGGTCGATGGTCCACGCGGAGTACCGTCGCTCGACCGCGGTCTTTGTCCCTCCGTCGCGCTGACTGTAGGCCGCCTGGGCGGCGGCATTGACTTGTCTACAGTGAAAAAATTTGATGCCCGTCGACTCTTCGGTGCTGGGGAAGAAGTTTGGACATAGGCCAAGCTCTCGATGGTCCGATCAGCCAGCGATGGTGGCGGTCTTTTGGGAATCGGCGTCGATGTGTCGCCAGCGGTCAAAGTGCTGCCCTCTTCTCCGAAGTCTACGGAATGCTTTTGAGCGTCGGCACGTGAAGACGCCCTCGGCCGTGAATGGAATTTGTCCAGATCTGCCAGCTCATCATCTTCCTTGTCTGTGCTCTTGTTGATAGCAGAAGAGCGAGACACATGTCTCGATGACGGTGGCAAAGTTCGTCCAAGGGGTTTTTTGTACGCGGTTTCCGTTGACGCCCGTGCTTGGCTACTGCTGGGGACATTCCTGGTATATGTAGATGTTCCCGATGCTCGACTTGAGCCCACACCCGGGGGACCAGTCGTGGAAGATGGCGGGGGACGAGCGAGGGAGGTTCGTGAGGGCTTCTTCTGCAGAGTCGAAGTGGACGGAGGTGGTGCTGATCTGCCGATAGAAGAGAGGGACGGTTTCTTGCGCAATTGTTCTGTGGATGCGGTGGTCCGGAGCTGAGACTGGCTTCCCGCGGGCTTAAGCACTGGCAGCCGTGAAGCAGGCCTGGGAATCCCAGAGTTCCGCACGGGGATGGAGGACTGTGGTCGTTCCATTGTCGCTCACCAATTTGTTTGGTCCAGGACAGTGATTGCGCTTATGTCGACGAATGAATAGCAGAGGGTGGACTCGCAACAGCAGCGTCGAAAGCCATATCCAACCAGCTATGGATTCTAGGTAGAGGGGAGGGGAACTTGTTCCGGCGAGCGTCTGGGCGTCCGTTGCCCCCCGTGTTCGCGTTGCTTGGGCAGGGAGATGGATGTTTACAACACTAACACGCTAAGGGAACCACCCGCGCGCCAAGAAAGGCCGACCGCTCCCAACGCCGCTTCCCCAGCCTCTCTCCACACCTGCGCTTCTGCATCGTTATCCATCGCCCGTCGGCCACGTCGCACTCAAACACTCTGTCTCCTACGCTTTTGTGCAGCACTGGTCGCATTCCGTCCGCGACTCACATCCACTCGTCGCGCCTCGACGCGCTCCCCGCCCCCCCGCCTCACACCCTCGCTCTTCCTCGAGTACCCGTGGCTCCGACCTTGCTTCGGCTCGCGAACACCTCCTGTCCACAGGGCTAGTGTTCCTCATCGGTCTCGTAGAATCCCTTTTCCCACGACAGGTGGACGCTGCGCAAACAACCCGGGATCTGGAACGGCTGCCGTTCTGACGTGTCGTCCGAGGCTTGGACCATCTCCAGCCAGGCAGAATGGAGGCCCAGGCATCTTTACCCAGTCTCTCCCAGGACTCGCTCGTGCCTTCGACGGAAATATCTAGGCCCGGGACGCCTAATGATCGTCCTGGTTCCAGATCCGCTTCTCCTCAGACTTCGAATCAAGCCAAATTCAAGTCCCCCGTACCTCCGCCTGCTTCTTCAATGACTCCCCCGCCGTCCTCCCAACTACCTGCTGCTCGCAGTACGGCGAGAACCCCCACCCCTCCCACACCACAACTCACGTCACCTCCTCCCACCACAAAGCTTTTCAGCCAAGCTTCCATCCTCGCAGACTCCGCGGCACCGCTCTATTCTCCAGAACAAATCAATGATGCCTCTGCGGACGAACTTCGAGCTATGGTCACTGATTTGACGGCGGCCCTTAGAGATATCCGATTGTCAGCTGCCCATTATAAGCTCCAGTACAATATGGCCGTAATGGAGAGCCAGGAGGCTGCTAGCCGGATGGCTGTTGAGCTTGCTATGGCGCAACGAGAGATTGACGTGCTTCAACAAGCTGAAGAAAGGCGCCGCAACGCAGTGACATCCCCCGCCCAGACTTTGCAGGATCCCCCGGTCAATCCGGCAAACGCTCTCATGATCTCTGAGCTGAATCGGACCTGCCAGGTACTGCAAAGCGAGAACGAGAGGTACCGCGACATGGTCGAGCAGCAAAAACGCGTAATTGAGCATAGGGAGGGCGAATTGGCTAGCATGATGGAAGAAAACAATCGGTTGAAGAGCCGGATTCGTGCAAACCGCGACCATATCGCTCCCCTCCTGCCTTATCTTGAGCAGATGAATGAGCAGAGTTCCCCACGTGCAGTCTTAGGGACTCAGCATCATGGCACTCCCCGGAGTCACACACATCGCACCACCGCCCCAAGAGTACGAGACGCTAGCCGAGAGCAGAACAATTTTGAGGCACTGCTGCTGGCGGATAAGATGCTTAGCCAGGAGACTGCAACTGCGCCTTCAACTCCGCATCGGACGCATGCGCCACGATCACGGTTCGGTCATCATAGAGGGGCAGCATCTATGTCCTCCCTTCCTCAGACACCAAACCGCCGAACCGCCCACGGGCAGCCTCACACTCCCCCAGTCTTCTCCGCCAATAACATTCCCCAGTCCGCACCTCCGGCGCACTACCAGCAAAAGCCCGGTCTTGCTCGGCGTGACAGCAGCAACTCAACCATCACTGCTTCCAGTGTAGACGATGAAGAAGCTTTTACAGAGCACGAGGACGAGGAAGTCCCTGAATCCCAAGCCAGCCAGATGGCGACTAGCATGCTTCGACGCGCTCCTCCACCATCAAAGCAGGCACCGCCACCAGCGCAATCGTACCCGCAATCTCAACTTGTGCAGAGTAAGATCTTTGGTCATGTTAAGAAGGGAAATAGCTCACTTCGAACTGGAGAGTATGAAAAAAGGCGCTTGCCCTCGTCTACGGAGCATCATGGTAGTCCCACGAAAAAAGGGAGGGTGGACCATGGGGTTGGATTGGGCATCGGCGGGTTTGTGAGAGATTGATCTTGAATAACCAGTTTGACGATTGATGAGAAAACGGAAGGCGACATCAAGCCGAGGAGACTAGGATTGTTTTGGGAAGGGTTTCAGTCGTTCTTCGGTGTAATAATTTTCTTCTAGATCGATATCGGCCTCAGGGATGTGAATCTGTTTGGAGTCTCTGCTTCCATAACCGCGGGTAAGCGGCCTCTGTATAGCGTCTGTCCATTGTAAGTGTGACATAATGAATTGATTGCCATTATTAGCATTCCCGTGAAACTGCAAGATGATTGGTGCTTTGTGGTTCGAGGAGACTTCGAGTGAGCAGGGAATGCCAAGAAATGATATCGGTGCTACCTTTGTCCGATCCGCACAATAAGCGAAAACACCATTTTGAAATTGCGCCCACCACCTCAGGTCTGATCCGCACGTTACTAACCACCAGGTCTGCCGTCGTCAAGGTACGCTCGATACCAAGGAACTTACTGCTGGACGGGAGGCTAATTGAGCAGTCAACAAAATGGCGATCAAGCACAACCAGCAGATTCAGAAGAATCACTTCCACAAGGACTGGTCAGTCGCATCACCACAATTTCAGTCGGTCTTTGCTAACAACATTGCAGGCAGCGCCGCGTGCGGACGCACTTCGATCAGGTAGGGTAATTCCCCTCTCACTTTTAGTGAGAGTAGTGGCGCCCAAAACCTGATGTTAACGACCGATATAGCCAGGCCGCAAGACCCGCAGAAGGGCTGCCCGTGTCGAGAAGGCTGCCCGCGTCGCTCCTCGCCCCGTTGACAGGCTCCGACCTGTTGTGCGATGCCCGACCATCAAGTGTATGTGCGACGATGCAATCCGGGGAGACTGGTATTGACAACATTAGACAACCGCCGTGTGCGCCCCGGCCGTGGCTTCTCTCTCGCTGAGCTGAAGGCTGCTGGCATCCCCCGCAAGCTCGCAGCCACCGTCGGTATCGCCGTGGACCCCCGCCGCCAGAACCTCTCCGAGGAGAGCCTCAAGGCCAACGTCGAGCGTCTCCAGGAGTACAAGAAGCGCCTCATCCTCTTCCCCCGCCGCAACGGCAAGACCAAGAGCGGTGACGCTTCTGCTGAGGACGTCAAGGCCGCCAAGAAGGGCGAGAACATCATCTCCTCCACCTCCAGCATCCTGCCCATCAAGAACGTTGCCGTCTTCGAGGAGGGCCCCATTGCCAACTACGAGCCCACCGAGAACGCCTACCGTGTTCTCCGCGAGTCCCGTGCTGAGGCTCGTTACCAGGGCGCTCGCGCTAAGCGCGCTGCTGCCAAGGCTGAGGAGGCTGATGCTAAGAAGAAATAAATTCCCTCCGATTCATTGAGATGAGCATGGGAAGCGGCTCAGATGAGCCCTAAAAGCGACGGTCACGGCTTGGTGGAGGGTATTCCCGCATGGATGGCGTCAAACGGTTAGGTTACTGCCAGAAAAGGCAGCATGTGAATGATATCTAGTTATGCAATGTCACCACCATTCGCCGTCCCAATAATCCCACGAGTGTTCGCTTGTCCATGATGTTTCTTCGGGTGTACTAATGTATTCACTATCTCTTGCGGGTATTCTGTGCAAGTTACCGCTAACAGTTCAGACTCTTGTCAATTTGAGTAGCATATTTATACAAGAACACAGCTCTCGACCATGGCCCAGCTCAAACGCCGCGGTGGTATAGGCCACGCTCTCCAAACCTACCACACCACAAGCTCCTGGACCATCCATTCCAAATCAGTACTAGGCTCAGTCACTGTCATCCACAGCTCCAGCTCCCGCTCCCTGAACAGTACAGGACACGGCAGGAAGCCCGAACCAACCCTAGCAACGCGCTCCCAAGATCCCCCCTTCAGTTTTCCCTTTTCAGGCCCCTCCGTCCACCTGTCTTCCTTCCACTCCCACCTCTCGACAGTCAACTTGGATCCATTCTTCAAAATCCCTTGAACGTATTGCCCAACTCTAATCACCCGCCCTCTCGCCCCTTCCCCGACCGCTTCAGGCACCTCCACCCTCAGCGTCGCAACCACGCGTGTCCCATCACCGCCTAAGTCTCTATGTCGATCTCCGACAGCTTTGATAGGCTCATCGCGCCAGAGTTCTTCGTAGTTGATATGGCCGTGTGCCGAGTAGGGTGAGGGTGCGGAACCCACTTCTAGGGTCAGGTCGGGCTGGTTGGGTAAAGGGTACATGATTCCTGTGTCTGTGGGAATGTCGGGGGAGAACACGGGATAGCGGCTGTCGACCCAGTGGTGCCATGTTGATTTGCGTAAGGGTGGAACGGGAGCGGCGAGAGCTTGAGAATGGGGAGAGGCAACGAGGGTGCTGGCGGTGGACAGGGAAGCTGACGAAGAAAGATCTTCGCCCTGGACTTGTTCTACAGTGTCAATATTATCGTTCGTGCCACGTTCTTCTTCCTCGGGAGCTGCTGCTCCTTCCGCTGCCTCAGATCCCGGCTCGGCCGCATGTGGGCTGCTCCCAAGCATCTCGTGTACATCTCCCGTAAAGGGATCGCTCTCGCTCCACCCGGCAAACGCCCACTCTATCCTCCGAATACCGCTATCAGATGACTCATTCGGCAACTCGGGCTCCCCAACAACTCGCGGAAGGAAAAACCGTAGATCGACGAAGAAGGACGCCGGTGACGTGAGTACAAGAGTTGAAGTGGGCTCAGAGGGTGGATACGGCAACCCGAGCGGATTGTGGTGTGGAAGCCTGGTGGAGTAAGGGATTTGTGTATTTGGCGGGAGGGGGTACGGCAGTGGGTAAATGTAGACACGTGTAGAGATGTTGGTGTTCCCTGGTGGAGCTGGGGACAACGGACGAGCAGAGATCGTATGGGGAGGCGTGCTCTGGAGAGTCGTTGGTTCCGACGGGGGGCCAGGCGGTGGTGTTGACATGATAGAGTCGGCAGGGCGAGAGTCGCTGGTTGTGGTTGTTGGAGACTCCATGGGAGGTCAGGGTTGTATATCGTTTTTCTTTGCGACGAAAGCGAAGGAAAGAAAAAGAAGAGAGAAGAATAAAGTTGGAATCAGACGGCAAAGATACGCACGTCGTCAAACAGACTTGGAGTGAAGGACTATTCACGATTGAGGAAGTAAATCCTTACCTTCACTAACAATACCTGTAGATAATATTGGTTTAACCACCTGTAGTATGCAAAAAATGAAGTCGCCCCGAGAAATGGTGTTTGGTGTGTGTATGCAACGGAGTTGTCTTCTTGAAGTGACGAGATAACTAGCGCGCACCGCCACAAATATGGTCAGCCACATCATGTAGTTAACAGGAGAGAGCAAAGCATACAATATCTGGAAGGAACAATTCTTTGCACTCTCGGCTGGGTTGACGATCAACTTCACGAGGAGTTTTGAAAAGAATGTCGGATTTGAAATATATATTTGATTTATCACCCGGCTCGCTACATGCACACTCAGTCCGTTGCTGGATCCAAACGCCATGATGAAAAGAAAAAGCATCGCCAAAGTCACACTGCTCGATAGAAGTACATTCAGTCCATTGCTGGATGTCAAACGCCTCGATGAAAGAAAGCATCGCCAAAGTCACACCGCTCGCTAGAAGTACACACAGTCCATTGCTGGATCCCAAACGACATCATGAGAAAAAGCATCGCCAAAGTCACACCGCTCGCGAAATGCACACTCAGTCCATTGCTGGATCCCAAACGCCTTGCTGAATGCATCGTCGAAAACCATCCCGTCCGCCAAGTCCATAGTACTACCCCCATCCCATACACGGTGTGCCGACCGGTGTCTGCGATACAGGGGACTGGGTCTCCTTCTGTAAGACACCGCGTGCGAACTCCGGGGCGATATCGTTCTCCATGCGTACAGTGGGGGCCGGCTGGTGTGTGTGATACAGGGGACTGGGTCTCCTTCTGTAAAACACCGCGTTCGAACTCCGTCCATTGTGTCGGGGATTCCGATATCATCCTCGATCCGTGCTGTAGGGGGTATAAACTCAATCCTTCGGAAATGGGGGTATCGTTGCCAAAAGTGATAGGGATCCTGGACGCCAAACCGGCTCAAGAAAAGGAAAGAAAAAAGGACCGCTCAATGGCAAAAAAGGGAGTAAACCGCAAAGATCCATGACCCATTGTATGGGAAAAGTGAAGTGCCGGAAAGAAGCCATGACAGTGGTAGTCGGAATAATGGGGCCATGGTAACCTGCGGCACTTGTCGCCAACCTGGCCGGGAATGCTTGTGAACCAGCTCAGTCAGAGTCCTAGCGCTGGCGAGGACGCTTGAGAATCGGGCGGAGCGTCTTGGGCGGCTTCACGTCCTCCGCTGTCCGTGTGCGCTTAACGGGTCGCGCTTCAAGGAACTCAACCTCGTCGTCCTGTTCGGAGAAACGTACACGCTTGCCCAAGGTTGAAACGGTGGGAGATACCCCGGCAGGCTGCACCGCCCGCTTGGCTTTCTCGAAAAGTTCTTGACGGTAGCTGTCGATTATATGCTGTTCAAGCTTTCGGAAACGTTGCACGTGGCGCTTGCCCCTCCACTTGTGGTCTTCCACCATCTGTTCAAGTCTATCTCCCTTCCTCTGACCCCTTCGAAATGTGGTAAGACGGATTTTCTCTAGACGACGCCGACTGTCAATACGCCTCTCGCTGATCCGTTCCCTCAGGGCAGCTGGGTAGCGGGGATCGACGTCGTGGGGAAGGGGGATGCAAAGATCGGGATCGCCATAGGATGTCAAATGGGGCAGATCACATCGGGGAATCGAGCTTCCTAAAACGGGAGTTTCCGGATAGAATGACCCCATGCTAGCTCCAAAGCCGCTGGTAGTTGACATGGTCGCCTCCCCTGGGCTCAAGGATGACAATAGGCTCAAGCGAGGACGTTGAACAGCTCCATTCACGACAGGAGGGTTCAGGCCGAGAAGGTACCCAGGTGCCAGGACAGAATTAGCGGGCAGCACGGGGTTCAGACCGAGAAGGTATCCGGGTGCCAGGACAGAATTAGGGGGGAACACGGGGTTCTGGGCTTGCCGTACTTCCTCCAGCACATAAGCGGGGCAGTAGAAGGTATCGTGCTCGTTCCGGGGGGGCCCATAGAAGGAAGGCTGGTCCATAGGCATTCGGATATTAGCCACGGGCATGGGCAAGGCACGCTGCACTGCTTGGGGCAGAAACTCTTGAGGGCAGTAAAAAGTATCATCGACGTTTTGGGGCGGTCCATAGAACGACGGCCTGCCCGTGGGCTCTTGGTCGTCATCTTCGTCGTCCATCAATGCGCCATGCAATGCTTGTGGCAGAAGCTCCACGGGGCAGTAGAAGCCAGTATTCGGAGTCCTGGGCGGTCCGTACGGGGAATCCTCGTCCTCAAAGTCTTCATCCGTATCTTCATCTGTATCATCCTCCGTCGAGGCACCATGCAATGCTGCTTGCAAGACGTCATCCGGGCAATAGAAGGCAGTATTGTCGTTCTGGGGCAGCCCATACGGGGAAGACTCGTCCTCAGTCTCTTCATCCGTATCTTCATCCGTATCTTCATCCGTATCTTCATCCGTATCTTCATCCGTATCNNCATCCGNATCNNCATCNGTNTCATCATCTTGGAACTCGGCGAAGGCACCTAGCAGTGCTTGTTCCAGGATCTCCTCCGGACAGCAGAAGGCAGTATTCACATCCCGGGGCAGTCCATAGGGCGACGGCTCGTCCACGGGCTCTTGAATACCGGTGCCGACGTTGGAGGCAAGAGCAGCGATGTCCGTGGTGCGCAATGCGGGCACGCACGTGGTAATCGTCGATGGAAGCTCAACCGCTTGGGAGGGGACGGACGCAACGTGTACCTGATTTGGACCAGCCGGTTCCTTGTTGGTGACGTCGGACTCATCAGTGGCGGTGGTCGCGGGGCGGTTGTCAGTGTTGTCGGTCTCCTCCACGCCCGTGGTATTATTCGGCGATGCTGCGGTCACACCGGTCTCGCCAAGTAGGCTGTCGTTCACGGTCACGGTGTCGTCCTGATCGGCAGGAACATCTGTGGCCTTCTGCTCGTTGCCGGACTGGGTAGTCTGAGAAGAGGGGACCCCGTCGGAGGCATCGCAGAACTGTGTGGAGAGATCGTCGTCGTCGGGCTCCGTGACAGAAGAGGGGAGATCTTGGATGCCATCATCTGCTGCTACTACCGTTGGGGCGATGCCATGTGACAATGACGAAGGGTCTGCCTTAACGAACACGTCAAAGGACATGAGCACCTTGTCGAGGATCCTGGCGGCGTTCTCGCTGTCCGCCAATCCCTCACTGGAAGCGGCATCTTTGAAGACGGCCAGCAGTCGGGTGCGCGCAGCGTTGGCGTCTGGATAGTATTAGTATGGTTCTTAGACTAACGGAGATAGACAACGAACCTTGCGCCTGTGTGTTCACGAGTACAGTCTTTGCACCGCCGGCAGCATCGATGGGGTTAGGACAGGCTGTAAAATATGTCAGAAACAGATCACCCATATTGAATCATATTCATCCAAGAACTTACTGGTACCATGTCCAACACCGCTAGTGTTACCAGTGGATCGACGAGCGGGAAGGGGGCTCAGCCTCCTCTTCTTGTGAACATCCTCACCGATCTCCGCCGGAACATCGTCACGCAGGACGTCGAATTGACGTTTGCGGCTAGTCGCTCCTTTCGTAAGCGTGTTTGAGTCGCCAGACATAGGCAACGGTTGAGAGGGGGCGGTGTTCCCAGTGGTCAAAGGTGTCGCGCCTACACTAACATTAGCATCACTGTCCCGATGTCCAACCATGGCGACAAATGAATGACTGGAACAACTTACCTGACACCGAGGTGGGGCGCAACTTGTTTTGTACATCACTGGGAGGGATCATCGCGGAGTCTGTTCGGCCGTTCATACCGCCGAAGCGCGCAACTACTGGCGCAGCACCTGCGGGATTGGGTGCGGCCATTGGTACGCCGCAGAGACTCGTGGATGACGGGGTTGAGAAAAGGTTTCTCGAATAAAGAATGAGACGAACCTTTCGAGACACACAAAACGAGGTTGTCTTGTCGGGAGGTTGCGGTTGCGAAAAGTTGGTTGGAAAGTTCAACACCAGAAAAGGTTCTATATAAGGGAGGGAAAGCGGAAACCAAGAGGGTCATTGCGCACCGTGAGGTGGCTGGTATGATCCGAGCGCAATCATTGGTTGCGGCGAGGAACGGTGAAAGGGTCGGGTCACGGGTGTGAAAGTTGCGTACTCGGTGCGGTGAAAGCCATGCTACGCAGGGGCACTCCGCTCTAGCTCCGACACTTTCACGGACGATCCCCACCGTGGACCTGACCCCTCTCTCTATCGCCCGAAGACCTTCTCGTCAACTTCTCATCCTCCTTCCGCAAAGTCGACTTCGGTTGCTTGCTCACTCCTCCTACCAAGGGTAGGACAGCTGGAGCCACAGCAGAGCTCAGAGGTGCATACGTCACCGCCCTTTCGTTCGAGGCGCCAGAAGGTATGACACCATATCCTTCTTCCCTATACCCAGAAATTGCATCCAGGAAAGAACGTGGGGCGCATTTCCATATTCTTTGAAGCTTTCCCCACGCTTTTGGCGCCTCCCCCAGAATCAGACCATATCCCGAGCGATTACTCCACGTTCGTATTGGGATATGATAGTCTGACGCGCACAGTTGCGGTAACGCATCCAGACTTCGCGATTCAAGGCGAGAGAAGATGATGAGATCCATGGCGGTCCATCCTAGTGACACTCATTTCGAGATAGCCGACAACATGAACGACGACAGCAACGGGGCCAATCCCGGAGAGGATTACAATGTAGTGAACCTTCCTTCGGTAGGTGGATCCACCGAGACGTCAATTCGCGGGTTGGTGGGATTTGCTGACAACTGCAGCCCGAGGCAGCGGATGATCAGACGGCCGTCAATGGAGTACCAGTAGGAGATCTTCGACACGAATGGCAGGCCACAGCGAGAGAGGGTAAGAAGGCACTTCTAGCCATTGGTAAATTCGGGTTCCGTCTGGGCAAAGCAACCGGGAAGTCATCACTGGTCGCGGCAAAGTCTGCTTTCCGCCAGTGCAAGGAGGCAGTTGAGAAGTACAATGAGAAGCCGCAAACTGTTGTTCAGAAGAGTGCCGAGACGCGGGAAGCCGCACAGCGGCGCGCGCCTGTGGGGGATAGGGGGAGCGCTGTAGCTCCGGACGATTTGATGCTGCTTGATGCTGAAGTCATTGACGCTCGCATGGCGGCGGCTATTGCTGAAGTGGAGAGGATGGAATTCCGGGAGGAGCGTGAGCCCGCGAGAAGCTTTGAAGCCAGTGGCGCTGGCTCTGTTTCTGCGAAATCCGTTAGGAAGGATGGTTGGCCATATGCAGAAGACAGCATACTGACCGCACCGCTTGCGGGGCCATCCGGACAGCCGCGCTTCGACTCCGAAGATGCAGGTTTTGTCCACCATGGCAGCGCCACTGGGACCGGCATCGTGGAGGCCCAGGGCGCGCCGACCAGGAGGGTGGTAGCAACCTCTTCCAGGTCGCCAACCTTCAGCCCAATGGTTCCGCAGCCGGCCAACCCGGCCTCTGCTCCTGCCGCCTTCGACGCGGGCACCAGTACGAAGAGCCAAAAGGCGGATACGCCCGACGAAGACTGGTTACAGGATTCATTCTTCCAAGAGAAAGACGGGGAGGAAAAGGCGCCAGTGGCGGAAGAGGAGCGATCATGAGTTACGACTGCGGAGGTTTTCAATGCCAAGTACATTCTGTACGCACTCGCCTTTGGGAATAACTCCCTATAACATTCCACTAATGATAGCAGGTCAGCGGTCAAGCGAGCATTGAGCAGGCATGGACCAGGGCGGTTTTGCATTGCCAGTGTCGTTAGCAACTGGCTTCGGGCCCTCGGAGTGGTGTCCCCGACTTAATCATACTAATTAGGAGGAGGTTCCGGGGGATCTTGCGAGGTGCTGGGTCAGTTGATGGGAGACTCTATAGGGAGTTTTACGATCATTCATGTAGATTAATGGCTAGAATGACTGTGGAGGTTTTGGTGTTTGCGTAGAAAACGGCTTGGCTTAGATTTGGATAGTGTGCTATCGAGTCCCCTTGCGAGTCATTGTTGGTTCACGACTCGGGCAATCTGTTGTCTGTTAGCAACTATCCTCAAAGTTTACTCAGATGCGAATACTTAGGTGACTCTAGACTCATAAGGACACCTTCAGCCATCTAACACAAGAAGGATCGCAACACCAAGAGAAAAAAATGTTTGGCTGTATGAGGTGATATTAAAGTGATCCATTGTGCTGGAGAGCACTTCTCTGTTGTTTTGCGATCATTCGCACATGATTCTGGTCTACTTCTTCCCTTTGCCTTTTCCACGACTCTTCGCCGATTTCGACGACGGCTGGGTCGTTGGCGTTAAAACCTGCACGATATCACCATCCGAGTCTTGCTCCTCCTCGGGAACGATCGCAACATCGTCTTCGGTATCCCTGTTGTCAGAATCAGTGGCACCATCGGTGCCGACGCCCAGTTCCTTCTCCTTTGCCCTCCGCTCAGATTCCCAGCCTTGAACCAGATCGGCCACCATGTTTTCATCCACTTTCTCCTTACCATTCCATGCATGACATCCTCCGCAACGCCATCTTCCGACATCTTCCAGCGTCCGTGTTCCGGGAGGTGCTTGCCCATTGACCAGGCGGCATTCGCCACAAATCAAGGCGAGCCGGTTCTTTGGCTGGGTTTCGTCTTCACCGAGGAGTGCATCAAGGATCCTGTCGTACCAGTGGGACTGGGTATAAGTTTTCGGAGCAGAAGCGGAATACTGCCGGGTCAAATCACCACCGTCGAAAGCGTTGGGCGCAAATTCGGCGCCAGGGGCTTCCACCGGGGGTAATGGCCGGGATGGAGACTGAGCTTGAGGAGAAACGAGAGGTAGTTGCTGACTCTGGGGTGGAGGCGGCTGCTGTTCGGTAGGGCGTCTTATATTTGCTGTTGGGGGCGGAGCAATCCCCGTACGTGGTCCTTGTGGACGTGCCGGTGTTTGGGGTCCTTCAGCCTTTCTTGCAGAGGTAGGGGAGGCCGACTCCTTGGGCTTGGGAGACGACCCGTACTTTTCCAACAATTGCTGCGTGGTGTTGTACTTGGTAGCTGCCTTTAGCCTCTCAATCGCATCATCTCGTTCCTTGTTCAGTCTCTCGAGGTAGGCCTGCGTCTTCGATATGCGGTACTCGTAGAAGGTCGTCAGCGAAGTACGGACTAAGTAGATGCTGCCAGAAGTTAGGAACTTGAAACAACGAAGTTTTCCTCGAGCCTTACACCACTGGACCGCCGGCTATCACCGAGATTTCTATTGCTCCCCAGCTCCGCCATCCACTGACGAAGATCAACAGAAGCGCAGCCAGGATGTAAGCAAAGCCGGCATAGAGTGTCCACATCACGCGAACACGTCTTGATCGCTGCCTTCGAGCATCATTCTGAGCCGCCGCCTTCGAGATCTTGGTCGAGAGAGTAGACAATGTTTTCTCGAACGAAGCAGCATCCTCGCCAGCCTGTGGCCTTGTAAGCCGACGAGGACAAAAATAAAATGGGGATGTGTACTCACCTTCCAAGGCCAGAAGGAGACCATTGTGGATTGAATTGCAGCCCCCGGACGCTGCTTAAATTGCGCCACTATGGCCCAAAGACCATGTTCATACGTGGGAGTGAAAGACGAGTGAAGTCGTGTGAAGCTGCAACGTCACGCGGTGAAGTGAAGCCAAGAGAGATCGCCACAGGGATAGCATGCGATACCCCTGTCAGTGAAACAACTTTCTTCCAACCTACACAACATCGACACAGTACACAAGTACACACCCGGCACTGGCAAAGGACGGTCCTTATTTCCTGCATCACTGAAATGGCGCTTCAAGCTTACAGGCATCTGCTGCGGTCCACACGCATTGCCTTTCAAGGTACGTCCCGCAATGGATTCTAGAAATCGCGATGGCTCACATCTGGCTAGGCGACATGACGGTCTTGACCGCCGCCCGATTGCAGGCCCGCCAGAACTTCGAAGCCAATCGGGGACTACCCTCCGGTAGCGAGGAGTCGTCGAAACAGATCACGCATGCTGAAGAGGTGGCCAAGTTCTTGAGGGAGAACGTGGTGCAGGGACAAGCGGTGGACGAGGATGGGGAAAGCTACAGTAAGCACTACGAGGACACGCGCATTGTATGACATTGGTTAATTGTACGCCAGAACTACGTATACATGAGCACACGGAGCGTGGAAACAACGAGGATATCAAGAAAGGAAAAGGGAAGACATTAGCGGGAACCAGAACAAAGTGTTGTTCCGCTTGAAACCTGCCGATTGAAATGTACAGTGATACCCATGGATGCCCGCCGCCTAAAAACGCCTTGAGACTGCCGTAGAAAACCAATCAATTACCAGCCAAACTTGCATACTGGACCTCGTCGTCGGCGCCGGGTGGTGGAGCAATCGCAGCCAGACTGTCCAGATTGTCCTGTGGAGCGGCCTCGATGGCTCCTTGTTGAGTGGACCGTCGCGCAGGACCGGCCACTGCCCTTCCTTCCTTTGCATACATCATGCGCACGTTCTGGTCCAGACTATCCAGCTGTTTGGGCTTTCCCCAGGTGACCCTCATTGGGCAACCCTTGATGACCACCTTGCCCTTCAAAGCCTCCGCGGCAGCCTCTGCATCCTTTCTCTTGACGTAGTTGATGTAGGCGCAATGTGCCCGATGTGAACATACAACCGACCGCAACTGGCCGTATTGCGCAAAGTGGGTGCGGATCTCGTGCTCAGGCAGATCGTCTTCGACGCCTGTGACAAAGAGGGAGGCGATATTCGGATCGGCTGGCGGAAGCCAATCTTGAGGATTCGGGGCGGCTTGAGCGCCCGGTAGGCGTCCACCTTTGCCTGGCCGAAATCCTGCGCGCACGCTTGCAGGTGGTCTGCTATCCCGGGTACGGATGGGTCCGGGTCCATGCCCACCACCTCCGCCTGAGCCTTCGGGAGCTGGAAGTGCTTTCTGAGAACCCTCTCCGACCTCACTTTCCAGCCGCCGTTGTTTCTTATAGTAGGGTTCGCTTGTGGCCAGCCTCTTCAAAAGATCACGGGCCTTCTCATCTGTCTTGTCGTATGCCTCCAAAGCCCCTCTACCCTCTTCGATCTCCTTCTCGTGTTCCTGTGCATAGTATTCGCGGTTGATGGCGCTTTGGGGTCCTGGCGCCACCATCTTCAAGGCGGCGTCACGGACCGCTATGGGTAGGCCAAACGATAGATCGAGCATGCAACACTGGCAGCAGTTCTTCAACCGCGCGCATGTAAGGCAGATATTGGTTTTCTTCTGTCTCGATGTGCGGTCGGACTTCCACCGGAATATTGTGAAGGGTCGTGTACAGATCTTGCATTCTGCGCCATAGTCCTCCTTCAACATCTGGACGTACGGGTTATCGGGTAGACATCGCTCGCACACGGAAGGGAAGTCGGTGGTTTCCCAGCCAGAGCGGTTCAGGTCCTGCTTGATCTGAGGCGGCATGGCGGGTGTCCGGGAGTCGTGGAGCGGCAAGACGCGCGAACTGCGTCAATATCGTAAGAGAGAAGGATCGGTATGAGCAAAAGCGGCAAGTGATTCGTAAAGTGGAGGCGCAGCAGGAACGAGAGTGGGACGGGATGTGGAGAGAGGGAAGTGGTGGTGACGGTGATGGTGAGGGCAGCTTGGCATGATTTCTCAGATGCCCAGATGTGGCTAAGGCAGGTGTGGCGGGGCGGCGGTGGCCAACATTGAATTAGCCGGTGCACGGACGCAGAGCCTCGACACCGTCCAATCGCGGGGCCTGCAGTACGGTCCCTGGGCTTGGGCTGGGGGTTTTTGATAGGGGGGAGCACATGAGATTCCTGGCCGCGCCTGTCCCAAGTCTCCTGCTCTGCTCCGAAATTCTATTTACTTCACGAATTCCCCGTCACTCCTTTCCGTCCTCACTTCGCCGTTCTCAATTCGTCTTTTCTCCCAGTCTTCTGTTCTTTTAGAATTCAACCATGTCTCCAATTGCGCTGGAACAGGAAGACCATGCCCGCGATGCCGCCTTCAACAAGGCCATGCACGGCAAGTCTGCAAAGGCAAAGGCTGGCATGACTGCCATGTTCCAGAAGGATAGAGCTGCTCAGCAGGCTGCTGTGGACGAGTACTTCAAGCATTGGGATAATAAGGCCGCCGCCGAGGAGACTGAGGAAACCCGCAAGGTGCGCCCACGCCCCCTTAAACTTGACGGCAGGTCCTGTTATACTGACATTGGCATCCAGGCGAGACGAGACGAGTATGCTACTCTCACAAGGCAGTACGTTTCCTACACATTCCCACCTCTGACAAGTTCAATTCGTAACCCCTCATGTTCAGCTACTACAATCTCGCCACCGACCTGTACGAGTATGGCTGGGGCCAGAGCTTCCACTTCTGCCGCTTTGCATACAACGAGCCGTTCCGTCAGGCCATTGCCCGCCATGAACACTACCTCGCCCACATGATCAACATCAAGGAGGGCATGCGCGTTCTGGATGTTGGATGTGGTGTTGGAGGTCCCGCTAGGGAGATTGTCAAGTTCACTGGCGCCAACGTCATTGGCCTCAACAACAACGACTACCAGATTGAGCGGGCGACACACTATGCTGAGAAGGAGGGTCTTTCCCACAAGCTTAAGTTCACCAAGGGTGACTTTATGGTCCGTATTTTCCCTTCTGCGGAAGTCTGGGGCAAAACTAACCTGGGTTCCGCAGCAAATGTCTTTCCCCGACAATTCCTTCGACGCCGTCTACGCCATCGAAGCTACAGTCCACGCGCCTTCGCTTGAGGGCATCTACAGCGAGATCTTCCGCGTCCTCAAGCCCGGCGGTGTTTTCGGCGTCTACGAATGGCTCATGACCGACAAATATGATAATGACAACCCTCACCACAGGGAGATCCGCCTGGGAATCGAGATCGGCGATGGCATCTCCAACATGGAGAAGGTGGATGTTGCCTTGAAGGCAATGAAGGCGGCCGGCTTCGAGCTCCAGCACCACGAGGATCTGGCGGATCGCGAGGAAGAGGACTACTCTCCTTGGTACTGGCCCCTGTCCGGACAGCTCAAGTATATCACCACCCTCGGCGATATTCCCACGATTCTCCGCATGACGAAGATTGGCCGCGGCGCTGTTCACAAGTTCGTTGGTGGGCTCGAGTGGATCGGCCTGGCGCCCAAGGGAACTCAGAAGACTGCCGACAGTCTCGCGCTGGCTGCTGACTGCCTCGTCGCTGGTGGCAAGGAGAAACTCTTCACGCCCATGTACCTGATGGTTGGACGGAAACCGGAAAATGCATAGGGTGGATGATTCTTTGCTCAACCTTGACCGCATTGGGCCCCACATTAGATTTCGATTCGGTTTCTTCCCGTTCTTGTCGGGGTCTGCTTTGGCCCAAGTCCTCTTTTTGCATTTGGATCGGTTCGCGAGTATAAAGCTATCTAATAATGTTAGGGCGTTGCCAGTGGCATGCTTAGTGTGAACGCCGTTCCATGGTGAACGAGGGATGAGGAAGTAATACTCGGGTAGACTATATATGATAGAGTAAGCTCGCTTCCATAGTAATACGAGTGTTATGCCGTCCGAGAATGCTTGGGGCGCCTAGACTCCGATTATCAAAGTACGTCTTGAGCTTACGGCCAGGAATTTCCGCCTATGGGCACATGATTCTATGGTTATTTCAGACTACACGTCCTTCTCACGTTGATCCCGAAGCCTACTAGTGGTATTGGAAGTATTAGAAGGCTAGAGTTAGCGGGACGTATCCCTATTCGCGGTGCACGGGTTTGTATGTATTCACGGAGCCTAAGACCCATTTCGGACTAGCTTCAATTCCACACCAACGCCCTGCTCTCTAATCCACCATTTCCCCACATGACAGACCCAGGCCAAACGCCCGTGCATACCCCAGAAAGCGCAGCAATATGGAATCGCACGAGGGACTCCACAGATCCAGGGCTCTTGACCTCGTCTCACCTCATCCGCTCCCTTGCTCGAAACCGGGGTAGAACTTCAAGCATATTAACCTTAGATTGCAGCATGCGGCGGAGGTTCCCCCAATCGTACAGTGGGAGCAAATAACCATATTCCAGAAATGAATCCGGTGCCTGGCCGACGGGCCTGCGGTTCCTGGACCCTGATGTATATAAGTATCGCGGTGTCGGGTCCTGTGGGCCAGTCCACCCCGCTTGTTTGCTGCCCCTCGTTCGCGCTTTCAGGAACTGGAACTGGGACTGGGACTGGAATTTTGAAGGAGACAGTATGAAGTACTCTTACTTTTGGTTTGCGGGGTTGGCGTCCGCGGCGGCTTTCAAGCCGGTTCCTAAGCCTGATGCTGATGGGAGGTATACAATTGAGGCCAAGGGTATCAAGGCACAGGTACTGAATCTTTTCTCTAAAAAAAAATACGTTCATTGATACTGATATTTTGCAGTTCATTCCTTATGGTGCCACCCTGACCAACCTCTTCGTCAAGGGCAAGTCCCATCTCCATGCCTGTAGAAGCTTCCCATGCTGACGGAAATGATAGACAAGAATGGTGTTGATCGAGATATCGTGCTGGGATATGACAACACATCGTACTATCGTACGTCTCCTTCTCGCTGCCTATACATGCCGTACATTAACACGGACAGCCGTTGATCCCGGACACCCTGTCTACAATGCCATTCCCGGAAGATATGCCAATCGCATTGGAAATGGCCAGTTCACAATCGACAACGTCACCTACCATCTTGTGAAGAACGATGGGCCCAACACTCTGCACAGTGGGCCCAACAACTGGTCTTACCGGTTCTGGAGCGTCCAGGATGTCACCAAGACGTCCATTACCTTTGGTCTTCACGACCCTGCCAACTCCACCGGAATGCCCGGCCGTGTGGACGCCAAGGTCAGGTACTCCGTGGAGCCGTACAGGTGGAACATTGAGATCGATGCGATCTCGCCCGAGGCGAAGACGCCGATTCAGGTCACTCAGCATACCTACTTCCAGCTGGATGCATTCGCCAACCCGAACAACAACAGGACCATCTGGAACCACACCTTCCACATGCCCTATTCCAAGCGTGTCATGGAGGCCGACCAGAACGCGCTGCCGACTGGTGTGATTGCGAAGGTCGCCAAGGGTGCTATTGACGACTTCTGGACGTCTCCCAAGAAGCTCGGGTTCGCGTCCGATCTTCCCGGATTCGAGAACCACTGCGGTTCGGGATGCCACGGGTACAATGGGAATTGGGCCTTCGACGACGACAGGCCCAAGAATGCGGTCGTTGCTACTCTCGCCAGCGACTGGACTGGCATCAAGGCGGACCTCCGCACCAACCAGGCCGGCATCGTCATTTATACCTGCAACTGGAACGATGGGAAGACGGAGTTCAAGAGCACGCAGGGTATCGAGGGCCAGGATAAGTTCATCCCGAGGGATGGGTGCATTGCCATTGAGGCTCAGGACTATGTTGATGGTATCAACCAGTAAGTGTAACCCTCGAGAGTATCTGCATGGTACATGCTAACGCGGCGCGCAGCCCTGAGTGGGGTCGTTTGGATAAGCAGATCTTTGGCCCTGGAGACAAGTACCACTGGGAGTCCTCCTGGACGTTTGGAACCCTCTGAAAAAGCGAGGATGCAGCTAGTGTAAATAGCGTGTTATTTCGACTGCAGTAGTAAAGTGATAACTTTTGCAGAATAAACAAATGCAAGCAGGTTTTTGTTGCGACGACACAGGGATCTCGTTGTACGACTGCGTTGGCAGAGCGAGATATCAGGGTTGAAGTTGGTGAATTGCGGGGAGGTGTCACTGTCCCCTGGCAAAGTCTGTGTCTGTGTGGCGCCTCACACGACATGCATATGCGATTACGTCGAAAAGCGCAATCGCAGTCTAACATGGATCCGACTCATATTTGCGCCATGATGAGAATTGCAGGTGTGTTGACAATGGATGCGTCAGCAACCAAATCTGTCCGGGATCTCCAGCTTCCCTTGCCGCAAACAGTTTCGTTGGGGTGGCAGCGTTGTTTCCCCGCCGTTCCCGCCGCATCTACGCCATCCGCCAAGACCTGCTGGTCGCTGGCACTGGCAGGTGGCAGGGCAGGAACAAGCACTGACACTGACACCACACCACACAACCACACTTCCGCCCATCCATCTGCAGCCAGTCTGACGCCCGCCGCCCATTATCCACCCTCCGCTCACAACCGCCACTCCTCCACCCTCATCCGCCGGCGCGCGCTGCCCATGCCCACCCCGTCGCCCTGGGCCTGCCAGGACCGACTTCTGCGCTCGATAGCACGACCGCGGCACGTGGTTCCTTGAGACCGCACAATCTACCATGACCTTGTGACACCAGCTATCGCTCTGCTTTTTGCAAGCCCCCGTATCTCCCATCCACATCCTGCGATAAACTTTTCCGCCGCTTGTATTTACACTGCCACCGCCTGCCGGCCCGCCGTGGCTTTACGCATAGACCTCCACCTCTCCGGTCAATACATTCCATCTTTGAAAGAGTTATAGGGTTGGCAACACCATGGGCAATAGCCAGGGCAGGGAGTCACGACCCGGATCCTCTCGCGGGCCGTCCCACTCGTCGGGAGCGCGCCATTCTCCCTTACCCACCACATCCGCAGCTGCTGGAGCTGGTGGCTCAACCCACCAAGATGGATCTCACGTCATATACGCTTCCCGCAGCGGGCGAGGGAGCCGACACGATCTCTCCTTCCTTGGCCTTGGTAGTGGCAGCGACCGCGATCCAGCTCTGGAACCGCGGCGGGAGACTAGGGCAGAGCGGGAGGCCCGCAAGCTCGAGAAAGAGCGAGTTCTCCGAGCCCAGGAGCGGGAAAGGAGTATAAAGGAGGAATCTGTCGATGGCGGCTACTTGGTCACCCTCGGTACATACACCGGACCTGAGGATTTCAACAAAGCTGTTGTGAGGCAATTGCAGGTATGCGCCCTTATGACTGGCCCCGCCGCTACGGACTGACCGCAGTGCAGATCCAAAGACGTCTAGCGCCCTTCTGGAAAGGACTTGAAGATTTCTCAGATACTTGGACGGAACACCAGTTGGTCGCCGTAGTGAATGGGAAGCCTCTTCCTGCACCGGATGAGATCCCGGAGGAGGAGGAACTTCCCCCGCAGTCCAGCAATTTGAGCGCCGACTGGAGCCCCCGAGGATCGAATGCGAACATCAATAATCTCACGGTTCCCATCACTTCCCGTTCCATGTCCCAGAACTCTGACCGTTCATCGAATCTCTCGCCTTCGCATCCTGCGTTTTCCCTCCCATCTCCCACCTCTCCCATTTCCGCGCCGTCGTCTTCGTCGCCTTTCTTCCGGGGACGCGCAAAGACGCTTGCGGCTCTAACGACCGGGTCTCGAAATAGTTCGCAGACGGAAATGACACCGCAAGAAAGACAGCTACCTAAAGACCCGTTTGTCAACGGCCAGCGAATCGAAGTCTTCCTCTACAAGGACGCGGCCGAATGTCCCATCTGCTTCCTCTACTATCCTCCGTACCTAAACAAGACTCGTTGTTGCGACCAGCCAATCTGCTCGGAATGCTTTGTGCAGATCAAGCGGCCGGATCCGCACCCCCCTGAGCATCATGAGCCACATGATGCGACTGCTGAAGGAGAGTCACAGGACGAGATCCAGCTAGTCTCGGAACCAGCAGCTTGCCCCTTCTGTGTGCAGCCTAACTTCGGCGTAACGTATGAACCGCCCCCCTTCAGACGAGGCATCATCTTTGCAGGCTCCACATATAGCCCCCTGGCCAATGCTACTTCGCCAATGTCCTCTTCGTCTTCGCTGCATTCTCAAGGAGTCTCCCCGGGAAGGAGGAGAGCCACTTCGCTTGCAGCCGATGACAGCTCTGTCATCACAACTGATAGGGTCCGACCGGATTGGGCAAAGAAGCTGGCTGATGCAAAGGCACATGCCTTAAGGCGGGCTGCGGCGGCTACTGCACTGCACAATGCCGCGTATATGATGGGTAACCTGGAGGCTTCGGGTAGCCGTGGGTTCACGCTCGGAAGGCGGCGACGGACTCTTTTCGGCAGCGACAGCGCAACAAGCAGTGGCCAAGGGACTCCTCGGCGCGAGGCTGAAGGAAGCGGGCTGAGTGCAGGGGCATCACAAAGGGGCGAAAGTCACACCGATCTCTTCCCTGGACGGCACAGTTCTCGACGTGGTAACAGATTAGAGGACCTCGAGGAGATCATGATGATGGAGGCGATCAGGCTGAGTTTGGCGGCCGAGGAGGAGCGGAAGAGGAAGGAAGAGAAGGAAGCTGCGAAGGAGGCCAAGAAAGAAGAGAAGAGGAAGGCCAAAGAGGCGAAGAAGGCTGAGAAGGCACACAGGAAGAGTGGCATGTTCTCGCCATCGAGCTCTGCGTCGAATCTGCATGCCCAGGAAGAGTCTTCAACTGCATCTGGAAAAGGCAAAGGAGTCGATCGCTCAGGCGGTTCGGCAGGTTTCAACCCCTTGACGGAACCGACCTCGACCCTGAACGCCAGCTCTTCCAAGGATGACCCCCAACGACATCTCGAGCAAAGTCGTGCGCAGATACTCGCAGAAACGTCTGGAGCAGCTAACGTCTTTTGCCCGGAGGGAGCTGAACATCAGGGGTCACGAGGTGGTGTGCGGCCTCGTTCTGGCACGGCAAGCTCTGCATCCTCGCTCGCCGATCCTCCTCGAGTGTCCTCTCGCCAGAGCAGTCATCGCGACGTTATCTCACCAGCTGATGAGAGCCCTGGCCTGTCCAGTATAAGTGCGGAGACCCCGTCACGCGGGACCGGAACCCCTGGAGCCGAGCCCATGTTCAATTTCGAGAGTCTGGAGCAGGTGGTCCTGGGGGATCAAAGAGAGGGGACGGACAATAAAGACGTCTCGGACAGCAGTGAGGTCGAGAGGCCTAGTCCTCCCTCCGCCGGCTCATCAGCGGAAAGCTCGGCCAAGAGTACTCCGGACTCTTCAGGGGTCCAAACCGCTGGCCAACCAACGGCCGACGATGCCTCAGAGAGCACTGCGATAGAACCTCCGGACGCGCTCGAGGAGAGCGTAGTTACCATCAAGCCCAGCACCGATGAGATTGAAGTCGTCCCTCCGGGAGACGATGCGAGCGACGAGCTTTCGGGTAGCTGGGACTCGAAGCATGTGGGGGACTTGCACTTGGCGCCGTCGACGTCGAGTGAGCAAGCTACGCAGTAGATTGGACTGGACGCGGATGGAAGGCGTCCTGTTTTTCTCCACTCTATATGTACGGATCGTATCGCTGCGCCGGTTATTGATTTCGGGACGACGATCTGGAAACGATTGCAAGGAGGGTTGCGTTGATCTAAGTACATGCCCGCAACGGGACTCTGGGTGTGCGATGTTTCGGGATGGGAGGAGCAGTGAGCATAGGAGCATCGAGCTTTTTTTCATTTGTTGGGTCTCATCATCGTTTCGTTATTATCTCGGTTTTTCAGCAAGGCGGGGTCATTGTGGTTTTTTGGGAATTTGTTGGACACACAGACAGATCATGCAAGTGGGGGGGTTTATACATCACATATGGGGGGATGATTTCAAGTTGTCAATCGGTGGCGGCGTATTGGGCGCTGGTGGGGTGGCGCGATCTGGCCCGGGGGGAATCATTGATCTGGATATGGATGGAAGGAAGACGTTGGTGTGGTGTGGATGGGGACGCTGTATTGCGTTGAATGGTTGAATGTTGAATGGATATTTATACCAGTATAGATTCATATTTACGTGTCTTGCTTTTTCTGATTCTGATCGATGGGGACTGGCTGGGCTGTTAGAGTGAGGTCGAGGTCGTGAATGTTGTGTCTGGAGTGACTTACCCTTATACCACAGCTATCCTATACTGCCCTTCACCTCCATGTCCATGTCTTCTTCCTGGCGGACAGTGCTAGAGTCCAGTCCCAGTTGACAAGTGGCACCTCGACGTTTCTCTTCTCTGGACCCGATTGTTCTCTCCATTATCCTCCGCTTCGTGTCGACGGCGATTTTTCGGATACCATCTTCCCGGTTTCTTCGCAACCCAGTACACGCCGGGACCCTAGCCATGCTGGAGGACGTCTACTCGTTACTCGTACTCGGCCAACCTCTGGCGGCATTATCGCTTCCAGT
Source organism: Westerdykella sp. P71 (assembly GCA_019022765.1). Taxonomy (NCBI): domain Eukaryota; kingdom Fungi; phylum Ascomycota; class Dothideomycetes; order Pleosporales; family Sporormiaceae; genus Westerdykella; species Westerdykella sp. P71. The sequence goes on from JAFHBW010000100.1 coordinate 81,487, forward strand.
AGACGCGGAGACAGACAGTCGAGATGTGCTGTTTGTGCTCGTCCTTTCCCCACCGCTTCGTTTTCTCCTCCCTAGCCCGTGGGCGCCGTATATATACAACATACCCTAAGCACAACTCGGTATCTGACCTTCGGTCTCCCTACAGACCCTACGTTGTTGCGAAAATCACAATCACCACTTGGCATCAACTCCACGCATCATCGGCCCCCACCCTCACCCCCTCCTTCCTTCCTTCCATATCCATATCCACGATGATCAAAACCGGCTCCCTCGCACATCTCCATACCTCGTCGGCCATCCCGCGCCGCGCCGCGACAGCAGCTGCGAGACGAGGGCCGTCGTCGCGTTGCGGGATCCCGAGACGGAGGAGCGGTACCAGGAGAGGGGTTTGCCGGGGCTGAAGAGGTCGAGGAGGGCGAGGGCCCAGCAGGTGGCTTGGCAGAGGAGGAGGAGGGTGAGGCAGAGGCGGAGGGGGGTGTCTTTGGACGTGGATGTGGATGTGGATGTGGGCATTTGGGGTGGATGGGGATGGGGAGGAGAAGAATGTTGTGTTGGATGGGGGAGGATTAGAAGAATCGAGATGGGACGACGACAATCGCGACGCACGGATGAGAATGGATGGATCGGAATGGCAGAGAAGAATAAGAAGTGACTTGAGGAGAGAATGGAGAAACGGAGATGCGATGGGATTCGAAGAAGCTGGGGTTTATTATATCTACAGGTGAGCATTCATTCCCAGACGCCATGTGTCTCGAGAGGGGAATACGAAATGGCCAAGTTGGCATGTTCGTGATTCAATATACCATACTGTGTACTGTGTAATAATGCGGTGCACCTGGGCCAAGCGGCAAAGTGTCCTTTCCGTTGTTCGTGGGATCGGATTGGAAACCCGTTCAGACAGCCGCAGCAAAAAGCCCGCGCGAACCACCCTCTTATGGGATTCCAGCGTGAGGCCCAGAGACCGTCGCACGAGTCACAGCCACTGTTAAAACCGCGCAGGGCGTAGTACAGTAATACAGTGTTTGAGAGTCATTATGGTATGGCGAGCGGTGCGGTTGAGTCTAGAAAAGACCCTACTGATCCCTGCATGGAACCATTCCCAAAGGGGGCGCTAGCGTCACGCTACGAAGCTTGATAAGGCGACATGTCTCGGCATCCATGGTCGCCGTTCAGAAGAGGCGTGAGAGGCTGAGAGGAGTGAGAGGCGTGGGAGGTTTCCCCTCACCCTTCCCCCGCTTTGCAAAACGCAATTCACCTCCGAGGCTCCTCCGCACATCTTATGCTATTTCGGATTACCATGTAAGATGTTGCGCAGCCCTTTCGTACGGCGCTAGACCCCGACAGTCGACCGGCAGCCCCGTTGAGTAATTTATCTGTCGTGTAACGTGCTGAGATGGGGGCGGCACTAACACCAGTACGCCTCCCAGGATCCGGGCCTAGAATCCTCCCTCCCCACACCCAACAGCAACGCGGGCGTAAGTCTACACAGTAGTCTCCCTCGGGCGGGAATGTGCCTGGCTGCTTTCGAGACGCCGCGTCAGCCACTACTCCCTGAGGGTGGCCTTCCTTCACCGACGGCGCAAGGCGCACGCCTCATGTTGGGCGGCTTCTATTGGTGAATGCGCGAGGGAGGAGGGCATTGCGTATGCTGCTATGCAGTCGTTCGTTCACGGCCGGGGCGTCCTTCTTTCGGCGCAGATGCGGATTGCGCCCGCGCTCCTATTTATCGATCTGGATGGCCCTTTTTCCCTTTCCCATGCAGCCTCTTTCTTCTCGGAGTTCTCGAAACGATACTCGGAGGGGCCCCTTGTTGAACCCGTTAAGCTGAATGCGGCTGTATCCCGGAGCCTAGAAGGCGTTCTCGGTACCTGGGTTGGACCCTTAAAATCGACCTCTTTCCCCCGCTTTGGCCTCTCGATTCTCTTTCGGTTTTGTTCCATTGTTCCGCTGTCCTGGAGAGGGTGGTTCCGGTTGCGGGTGTGCCGAGCGCAGCGTTCGCCCTTTCCCTTATGCGTGGTCGCCGATTTCACTGAGACTCGGGATTCCTAGCAGCTGCCGACCCCATTTTCGAGCCGTTCATTCCACACCGTGGTACTTCCCTCGTTGCCGCGTGCCCAGTTGCCGATTATGGAAGGAGGATCGGATTCGTCAGCCTCGTCGGAGAAGAGGTTCCGCGACCTCGAGAATTCACCGTTGGAGAGTAGCGAAAAGCTGTTGCCGGGTGAGCACGCCTTGCTGAGCGAGAGGTCGACGCCTACGCCCGCGGACGTCCCGAAATGGTATCGTGGCAGGCCGCGGTTATGGGGACTCGACAAGAAGAAGAAGAAGGATTTCAAGGTCCAGTCACCGGAGGGTTCGAGTCTGGCTAAGAAGAGGAGGAGACGAACCATCCTACGGGTCAGCCTGATCGTTGGTCTTATATTGCTGTTTCTGGGGTCCGCCGCTGGGGTGTAAGTGCATGTCAACATCAGGATCAGCGAGCAAAAAGTGTTCTAACATTCTCAAGGTCATATGTCGCCCTCGTAGGAGCACTGATACGCAAGCTTCGACCCGCCCAGCCACACAACGGATTACATGATGTCGTCCAAGACTGGAAAGAGCCCACCACCACCGGACCGTACCAATTCACCTGGAGAGATGACTTCACGCGCGATATAGTCCCTAAGAATTGCCATTCGCACAACGACTACTGGCGCGATGTGCCATTGTACGAGGCATTGGATGCTGGTTGCATTGGCGTCGAGGCAGACATTTGGCTCATGGATGACGGCGAGCTGCGTGTCTCCCATTCCTGGAGATCGATCAAGACTGAACGCACCCTTCGCAATCTCTATCTTGATCCTCTGACCGAGATCATGACCAATCGTAATGTCTCCGTTGCGTCCAAGGGAGAGAGGGAAGTCGGCATCTTCGAAGCAGATCCCAATGCCTCCGTCGTGCTCTTACTCGACTTCAAGCAGAACGGCGAGGCGACCTGGCCGGTATTGATGAAGCAACTCCAGCCCCTCCACGAAAAGGGCTGGCTCACCTACTACAACGGACAGGAGCTTATCCGAGGACCCCTCACCATCGTCGGAACCGGCCTAACGCCCTTCAACCTCGTCCAGCAATCCACCAACGACCGCATCATCTTCTTCGACGCCCCGCTCGACGACATCTCGAACCCCCTCTACAACAGCACAAACTCCTACTACGCCAGCGTCGACATGCGCAAAGCCATCGGCACCCTCTGGCTCCACCGCATCTCGAAATCCCAGGAAGAGACACTGCAGACTCAGATCAATGCGGCTGCTGCCAAGGGTTTGGTGTCGAGGTATTGGGGTACGCCGTCCTGGCCCGTCAGCTTGCGGACCAAGGTGTGGTTCACCCTGAGCGAGATGGGCGTGGGGATGCTGAATGTGGATGATTTGGACGGCGCGACGAGGTGGGATTGGAATTGGTGCGTTGTTGCTGGCATCAGGCTCTGTGGGAATCGGTGAGCGTACTGGATTTATGGGCTTCAGTGCCTGGTTTTTAGCGATTGCAATTGGCATGGTGGCATAGTCGTGGTTCTATGGGAGTTTATCGGTTGATACCATGGTTTAGAAGGGGATAACTGATTGGAATGATACCCTTTTTGAAAACTTTCACAACCCGTGGAACTTATGGCGGAATTCTTCGGTCTGGATCAATTTCGCTATGTCCATCTTATCTCGAAAGTGGTACCTGGCCCAAAAGGGTTATAATGGACTCACGTGACTTCGAGATTGCGCACAGACCATCCTCGATTCTTGGCGCGTCCAATGACGCACCCGATCTTCACTTTACTGCCTGATCCATGTTGCCCGCCATTAATAATTGACGTTCACCTTCCATCCTTCACTTTCACACTCCGCTCGCCACGACGACGGAGTGAAGACCTTCGCTCGCTACGTCGCTATGCTATCCTCCTTCCTAACCTAACCCCCAACCTCCACCCTCTTCAAGACCGTCCCACTCACTTCCGTTTCTCTCGCAATTCGCACTGGTGGCGTCTCAGCGCATTCAACTTTTGACGTCTCAAACCCACCCATCATGACGCCAACGAGCGACGGCGAAGCCTCGAGGCCGCCTCCAGACACGACTCCCGCCCCATCTGGTGACGAGCCCAACCCGAACGACCAGCCCGAATACGCAGACATCCCCTCCGACGCAGACGAAGAAACGCGCCTCAAGTTTCTCACCGTCGGCCAGCGAGACCAAGATGACCTGGAGCGCGACATCGGGCGCCAGGCCGACCAGCTGCTCACCGAGCAAGCCGACGAGCGAGACAAGAAGCGCATGGCCAAGGCAGACGCGGAGATCAAGCGGTGCGAAGTTGCGCTCAGCAAGCTGCGGGCGCGCCTCGCGATGCCGGCGGTCGAGTCTCGCAAGCTGAAGTTGCGGGCCGAGATCGCGGAGTACCAGAAGAAGATCGAGGAGCTGGAGAAGGACATGGATGCCATACAAACTCGGATTAATGATAGACACAAGGTTCCTGGTGGGGAGGAGGAGGAAGCCGCGAGTGGAGGTAATAAACCGCTGCCGAATGAGAGTCGGCGAGACTTCCTGATACGGACGGGGAAGATCACGCCGTTTTCCAAGATTGCGCAGACGCATACGGGACAATCGACGCTGGGTGAAGTCATGCTAGATGCGGAGGTGGAGGACATGGTGGAAGAGGCTTCCAAGGGTCCAATGTCGCACCAGAACCTGATGAAGCCTGGTTTTCAGGATGTATATTCAGACTCTGGAGTTGAGAGCCCTCGACCAGCGAAGCGGAGGCGACCTCGGGAGGACGAGTCTGCGCCTGTCAGCAGTGCAGCGGAGACTCCTGTAAGCGCCGAGCGACCAGCGAAGCGTAGACGACCTTCTCCTCGATCGGAGGAATCCGCGCGTGAAAGCAGTGCTCCAGAGACTCCAGAAAGTGGCGACGAATCCGTACCCGATCTAGACGATAGACAGCTTGCGGCTCTGGGCGAATCGGAGGATATCTCCGCAGTGGAGGAGGATGAGGAGGAGTATTCTGATCGAAAGCGCAAAGCTACAAAGAAAAAGGCACCCAGGGCCAGGGCAGCAGAGCCCGTCCAGCAAAAAGAGGACTTCGCCGGCGTGGACGATGGCAACGAAAAACTCTACAAGCGGCGTCTACAGGCGTGGGTGAGAAGCCGGGCAGAAGCCAGGAAGAGAGCGCAGGAGAAACAAGGCGGCGATGTTGAGGCGGCCGATGAAGACGATGATGAGTGCTATCTTCCCCACCCCACTCAACCCGATGCAGTGTTGGGTGACGGTTTCCGGATTCCCGGCGATATCTATCCTGCCTTGTTCGACTACCAGAAAACTGGCGTGCAATGGCTACACGAGCTGTATACGCAGAATGTGGGCGGCATTGTGGGCGATGAGATGGGGTTGGGTAAAACCATCCAGGCCATCGCTTTCATTGCAGGGTTGCACTACTCGAAGAAGCTTACCAAGCCCGTCATCGTGGTCTGTCCGGCTACTGTCATGAAGCAGTGGGTTAATGAGTTCCATCGGTGGTGGCCGCCCCTGCGTGTTTCGATCTTGCACACGTCTGGCAGTGGCATGCTTGACACTGGGCGTGAAGAGCGCATGGAGCGTGAGATGGAGATGACGGGCTTTGGAGAGTACGACAAGACCCTTACTGCTGCTGGAAAAGCGGCGAAGAAGATCGTTGACAGAGTGGAGCGGGACGGCCATGTCTTGGTGACTACCTACTCGGGACTGCAGACGTACGCCGAATTTCTCATTCCGATGGATTGGGAGACTGCTATTCTGGACGAAGGACACAAGATTCGGAATCCAAATGCGTCAATCACCATTCGTTGCAAGGAGCTACGGACGCCGAATCGTATCATCTTGTCGGGGACGCCGATGCAGAATAACTTGACTGAGCTGTGGTCGCTTTTCGACTTTGTCTTTCCGATGCGTCTGGGCACATTGGTCAACTTCCGCAATCAATTCGAGTTCCCCATCAAGCGCGGCGGATATGCGAACGCGTCGAACTTGGAGTTCGAGACAGCGATGCAATGTGCAGAGACGCTCAAGGATGCCATTAGTCCGTATCTGCTCCAGCGATTCAAAGTCGATGTCGCGGCAGATCTGCCGGCGAAGAAGGAGCAAGTGTTGTTTTGCAAGTTGACGCGTCAGCAGAGGGAGGCTTATCAGGCGTTCTTGAACTCGGATGAGATGAGGTCGATTGCGCAGGGCAAGCGGCAAATGCTGTTCGGGATTGACTACTTGCGGAAGGTTTGCAACCATCCAGACCTCGTGGAGCACAAGACGAAGTCGAAGACACCAGGATATGGAGCCGCCAACAAGTCGGGCAAGATGCAGGTGGTGAAGGAGTTGCTTTCACTGTGGACCAAAGGAGGACACAAGACGTTGCTCTTCGCCCAACACCGCATCATGCTCGATATCTTGGAGAAGTTCATCAGAAGCCTACCTGGAATCAACTATAGACGCATGGACGGCGACACGCCTATCAAGAGTCGCCAGGATATGGTGGACGAGTTCAACAACAGTCCCGATCTCCACGTCTTCCTCCTCACCACGAAGGTGGGCGGTCTCGGTGTGAACCTGACCGGAGCGGACCGAGTCATCATCTACGATCCCGACTGGAATCCTTCGACGGATATCCAGGCTCGCGAGCGGTCGTGGCGTCTTGGCCAGAAGCGCGAAGTCGAGATCTACCGATTGATGTCTGCGGGAACCATCGAGGAGAAGATTTATCATCGACAGATCTTCAAGCAGTTCCTCACCAATAAGGTTCTGAAGGATCCGAAGCAGCGACAGACGTTCCAAATGAGCGATCTGCACGACCTGTTCACGCTAGGCACGGAGAGCGCGGACGGCGAGACGGAGACCGGGAATCTCTTCCGTGGCTCTGAGGTCAAGTTCGAAGAGAAACAGGATAAAGGGAGGAAGGCCCCAGAACCAGGAGAGGGCGCAACGGCACCAGAAGACCTCGCCGCCCTCTCAGGCATCCACCACACCGAGCAATTCCGCACCTCCGCCTCCAACGACGAGGACGACCCCTCCGCCCCCAACAAACAAGGCGAAGCTCCGGACGGTGAAAAACCCTCCGACTCCCGCCTCCTCTCCACCATCTTCGCCAAATCCGGCGTCCACTCCGTCCTCGAACACGACGCCATCGTCAACTCCACGGCCACCGGCCGCAAGCGCAAAGTCCAAGCCGACCCGGCCTTCATCCAGCGCGAAGCCAAGCGCGCAGCCGCAGCGGCAGCGGAGCAATTGAAGCGTGCGGAGGCGGCGGCGAGGAGTATGCCAGCCGGTGTGCCTACGTGGACGGGTATGTACGGTGAGGGTGGACGGCCTGAGGAGTCTCGTCCGCCTCCGCCCAGGGGGTTAGGTTCATCTCGAGGTGGCCGTGCTGGACCGTCCTCCTCGTCCATCCTGTCCAATCTCGCTGCCCGTCAAGGCCGTCCGGACCCCCACGCTCAGGCTCATGCTCAGTCCGGCACACCGACGTCCTCGCGCTCTCGCTCCGGCACATCGACGCCTACGCCCTCGGCTTCCGCTCCAGGCACGGGGGCTTTCCGCGGCCGCCAGATGCTGGAGAAGCTGCGGGACTTCATGATCACGCATGGCGGGACGGTGCCGACGCAGATGCTCGTCGACCACTTCGATCGGTATTGTCGGGCGGTGCCTGGGCGGAGCGAGGAGTTCAAGGAGATGTTGAGGTTGATTGCGAGGTTGGAGCGCGGGTCGGCGGGGAGGGGGAGGTGGGTGCTTAAGGAGGAGTGGAGGAGGAGGGGGTAGTTTAGAAGGAGGGAGGGGGAGGAGAGCAGAGGGGTGGGATGGAATGGGAGAGGGGGATGCGTAGGCGGGTATTTCATTTTCATGGACGAGTGGATGAGGGATGTTTTCTTCTGATGGATGGACGCATGCATGCATGGATACGTGGTATGATATGGCTTTATGATGGGTATGCCAATTGGCGTCGTCGGCTAAGGGCTTCACAGAGGGAGTTATGGGCATTATAGGCAAGGACACATGGAGATACCACTTTCAAATATTTCATGGAATACAGGGCAGCGATTTCAGCCGAGTACTTCATTCTCTCATTGAAATGAGTGATCTTCAACCAGATGGCATATCCAAGAAGCACACACAGATCAGGGAGGGTGAGCGGCACACGCGTATGGAGCAATATTATGGTATGTGCCGATTAATCCCTCGTCTACTGTGTAGCAGAGTCATCATCATGCATTACTTCGCCCTTCCAGTCTACCTCACAACCAGCCTCTCTCTTCCTTCTCCATCTCCTCGCTCCAACATCAACTTCACCCAAGTCCCCCACCCTCCACCAACCACCTCAACTATTAAACGCGTAGCGTATACCAACCAAAAAGCTCAAGTCCCAACCAAGTCCGCATCCCAAAACGCCCATATCCAAAAAACCACGAAATGAGGAGAAGCCCGGCGTACGCTGTCGACCGCGTTCCAACGCCCCTTGCTTCCCGATTTCTCCAGCCCAACCAACCAATCCGATCTTTTGATGATGATATAAGGAGTGAATAATATGCACAAATGCCGAAAAGCAGAAGGAGAAGTGATGCAATGCGATACGAAAAACGATGCGAGTACATCGATTCGATGAGTGGATAGAGTGGTTCGTTGCGGAGAACGTTCGAAATGGCCGTGATCACCACCTGATGTCGAGGGATTCCAAGGATTCGCTGTGAGCCAGAAAACGTTTACAACACGCCGAAGCTGTAAGCGAAGTAGAACAGCGACGCTATCGTCGTCATGCACGTGAACCCGAGCATCTTCAGCGTAAGCGTCTCGAATGAGGAAAGCCCCGCGTTGGGATTGCAATTCGGGCATGTCCAGTCTGTGGCCAAAGTGTCAGCAACTCATCGTCCCTTCCATTCATTTTTAGAAACGAAACTTGCGGTAAAAACGAACCTTTAAGCGGCACATACGGCTGCGGCGTATACATGCCAAAGATGAACTGCTTGTAAGCGCCCAGGTAACCCGCTCTTGGGGTATCGGTAGGACTGCCGTTAGAATCGTAGATGATGAGCGTGTACATGTTCGTCAGCAGCGGGACGCTTGCGGTGCTCTGATACGCGCCTGTATCCCAGAGCACGACTCCCGTCTCCTGGACAGACTGGTTCACGGCAAGCGTGTAGGTGGCTTGGTTGGCAGTGCAGGTCGCCAGGACGTCGACGGCGCTGGGCGTCACGGAGAGGGAGGTGTAGTTCCAAGCAAAGGTCACCCATTCGCCAACTTTGTAGAACTGCTGGCCTGCGATGGCGGCGGGGGTAATCATCGATATGCCTCCAGCGGGAAGACGGGGGTCGAAATCTGTGGATTTGGGCTTCCCGGTCGTGGCTTTGCTGCCGGAGGGGTTCGTGGTCCCTGAGGGCTTATTTGTGGCGGATGCGTTGGGCTTGCCGGTCTGGCTGGGCGTGTCCGACGTATTTGCGTCGCCTGTATTTGAGGGCTGCTGGTTTTGAGATTGGCTGCGGCTGGGTTTGTCGGTGGGTTGGGCGGACGAGTCGGATTGCTGATCTACGATGGGTGGTAAGCGGCGAGATCATCGGAACGAGGAGAGAAGCAACGTACTGTTTTGCCGGCCATAAAGCACATTCTTGACCTGGCCCACAGCGTTCACGTCGCCATAGAAGACATCGCTCAACGCCGCAGAGACGGAGGATATAGCGACCGCGGCCGCGAGCAACTGAGAAGGCCTCATCTCTCGTCTCTTTCCAAAATATCCAACAGACGGGGCGGAAGAATACGGATCCCCCTTAAAACGATTGATGGCAGATGCGGAGTGGTGACAATGTCGGATCGTAGTGCGGATTTGGGGGTGTCAACAAGGGGGTCAACACGGGTAACGGAGGAGGTGACGTTGTAACGATAATGCTTCACCCACCAAGAAACGAGCGACAACCAAAAGAAAAACTATGGTTCGAATAGAGCGATAACGAGAGGTGTCCGCACGCAAAAACGAGAACAAGGTGTGGTGGGTGAGAGGAGGAGAAGGTTGAGGTTGGCGTTGTGCAGGTCGACCAAGCCAGAAAACAGCACGACAGGGGGGCTGAGGTCTGGGCAACCTGGAAGGGGAGACACGCCACATCGAATGCCTATTTTTGGACGGGGACGCAACCATCGCCCCTTCTGTCAATTTCGATGTCGTCAATGCTCGCTGATCAGGATGATGCTGTTCTTCAAATCTGGATAACGGCCTTCCAGATATATATTCTCGGTCGTTCGCCGTCTCACTGTTATTGTGGATTCTCAACACAGGTCAAGTTCTCTGTCTCGTCTCCGTTGCACTCGACTGTATACAAGCCAAGCCAACATCTCACCCGATTCGAGGCGCAGGAATGTGGGTATGTTTTGGTTACTGTGTACAAGCTGTTAAACAAGGCAATGTTATATGAGCAATGCCCAGCTCCGGATGCTGGTTACACGCAGTGATCGGAGAATTAAAGCCCCATAATGACCCTTTTTCCATTCCCATTCCGTACAGAACCACAGACTCCTCTGCCTTCGCTCAAGAATATCCAAAAACTATTCACAAAGAATAATACCGCAACGGGTTCTGCTGAACCCCTTCCGCCCCACCAAATATATGCAGTGAAGGTATCCTAGGACCAACATTCCACCCCATCCCTTTCGTCTCCTAAACGCGGTAGGTAAACAGCCCAATGGTGTTGCTGTACACGCTCAAATTGTCGCTCCACTTGGCCTTGTCCACACCGTCAATCGTCACCATCTCCACCGCTCCCACTTCGCTCAGGGTATAGATCACAATGTCCGTCGAACTGCCCTCGAGGCTGAAGATGCGATGCTGGCAATCTCGGAACCCATTCGGTGCGTCGGGGCTGCTGCACGAGACGTCGTAGTTCTTGAAGAACGAGTACAGCCCAGCGCCGTAGATGTGGATGGAGCGAGAATCGACAATCCTGAGAGCGAATGCGTCGCAGACCTGACCCGCTACACATACAGTCGCATAGTCAGGATCGTGGTAGTTGGCGAAGTCGGTTGGGTAAGGTTGTGACTTCGCATCGGGCGACGGTTGCATGTACGGTGTTTCTGTCTGGATGAAGCCAGCGAAAACGTCTGCAGCTTCGTAGAACTGGAACTGATAGAGCGTATGGTGTTCAGAGCCGGTAGCCCACATCCAGATGTTCGACCCTTCGACGAGCATGCCGCGGGCGGCGAAGACGGAGATTTGGGTGCTGCTCGCGTCGTCCAGGTCATGGTCCGCAGTCTGAATTGAAGTCAGCAATCAGTGGAGAGAAGCATCGTACACCAACGTCACCACATACCCAGAACCAATTGTTCTCGAGGTAGGCGCCTCGCGCGGACTTCGTGACGTGCACGTTGGTGTGAGCCACCATGCATTCGTCTTTGACCGTAAATTTCGGGCAGTTGCCGACTTGAAGATCTGTTCCGGCCGCTCCTCCGATTCGAGTATGAACATCCCACAACCCAGAGCCTCGTGCCGAGTTGAGGTTATATTCGATGAGCTTCGCACCGGGAGTACGCCCTTGCGTGGAGACGACCATGTCAGACCATTCAATGCTGCCACTTTCGCCGGGTCTACCAATCTGTACAACTGGTTGTGGATTCCTCCAATCCAAAAAGTTGCCGGCAGCACTAGAACCCGTGATGACGGAGTACGTCTCGCCGACCATGCGGGCGTTGGGCGGGACATAGATAGTGTTTGTTACCTTGTATACACCGTGATCGAAGAACAGAACCTTCCCCTCGGCGACAGCCCGATTAATGGCACCCTGCACGGCGGCTGTGTCGTCAGTCCTGCCATCGCCCCTGGCTCCCAGGCTGCGAGCACTAAGGAAGCTTGAAACTGGGAGCTGCTCGTACTGCGGCTTGCTCTTCGTGTAGTACTTATCACCGTCAAGGAGGCCGGCTGGCCGTCCTGCAGGTGTGATGGCGCCTTGATATCTTTGCGGTCCGTCAGGCGTATACCGGGTCCCTTGACCCCATGCAGCAATTCGGGTTGTGCCTCCAGCGAGGATAGTAGCTCCATTACCCTTCACTGCCACGGGTACATTGGTTAGGCCGATATTTTCCAGGATGAGTTGACCAGCTCCAATCGGCTGAGACCCAGAAGACCATGACTTCTCTAGTGTTAGTTCAAAGATGGCGTTTTTGGATCCTGAGACTCACCATATCCACAAAAGTAGGACAGTTAATGATGTCGCTGTCAGCAATAACTACAGAGCCCACCAGCTGTTTGCCCTGATCCACGTTGTTCATGGAGAAAGCAGTTCCGCAGTTCGATATAGTAATGCCGTGGTAGAGCCAGCCCCAATTCCAGATTTGCCTGATGCCAATTACGGCTCCCGAGACCTTGATTCCGCGCATGGTGTACTGTTGGTTTCCGATTTCCATGCCAATATAACCACCGACCGTCTCAACATCGACCATGAAGCCAGCAGATCCTAGGCCCGATTAGTCTTGGGATCCATCTTCAGAGCCAACGAAAACCGTCTTCACTGGGTCGGGAATGGGAAAGGGACTCATAATTAAAACTAGGGCTAAGTAATGATGCTTACCATTCTCCACAAAAATACCAGTATGTTTGGAATTTGCAGCCGGGGTCATCACAACCTTCACATTTTGGAGACTGGTCGCCTGAGAAGCCGGCCAGTGAATACCCTTGGCGTCCCTATCAGGCGGAATGGCAGTCAGGTCGACGACAACGTTCCGAATCTGGCGCATGAAGACGTTCGTAGAGGTCCATCCAGGCGCGCCATTCTGATCGTTGTACTTGCTGGCATCGATAACACCGAGTCCAGAGAGTCCAGCGGTGGCTTTCAGTACCGGAAGGCTGTTGGGGTTTCCGTGGATCTGGGTCATGTAGTACATAATGATAGAACTGCTGATGATATATGTCCCAGCTGGGAAGTAGATGATGGCGGGGGACGTGGTGCTGGATTGGCATACCCATGGTCCGCATCGATTCTGGTCTGAAATCGCCCGGTTGATTGCCGCCGTGTCGTCAGTGACACCGTCTCCTGGATACCAGTTTAGCACATTTTCCATACCCGAGGCAAGTATTCCTACCTTTAGCGCCGTAATCCATGACATTTCGAAAGACCTTGTAACCGCTTGGGTTGGGGTTGAAAGCTGCATAGCCCTGCTTCGGAATGTCCTTCAGCCAATATGGCGGGTCAGCCGCAGCTGCCACCATTCCGGCATCTGAAGAGTTTCCATAGGTGGTTTCATCTGAATGTAAGGCGAGTTACTTTGTGTTGTCTCCAAGGATATGGTAGGAGATCTGGTTGAAAACTCACTGGTTAATTGCCGTAGTGCCAGGGCGTGTGCTCCGACCGCTAGCATACAGTATAAAAGAATGCTGTACATGTTGACGATAGGGCTAAGACAACAGGGGTCACTGTCAGGAATGAAGCTTGGAAGGAGAGATAGCCAGGAAGAAGGCCCAACCTACGCCCAAGGGACAGGGAAGGATGGTTCCGAATGAAGGAAGGATGTAGGTTCCCGTCTTCAAAAGGTGAAGGAACGCTCAAGGATAGAATAGAGAAATAGAGGCATCTTATATATGGCCCTTGTGACCGGGGCAGGCACTCCATCGGCATGTTCGTCATCAAATCGCCCACCTTCACACTCCCTAGGGCCCAGGGTGGGAACATGTTCGGACCCGGAAAAGGAACTGATCCGGGGACGGGCAAGCCACCTAGCAGTAGCCCAGATTTCGGTCATACGCCGTGTGAAATGACATGGGAAACGGCCATGGTACTTCTAATTCCCTGTTGGTGTTGCAGCCCAGGCTTTGTTCCAAGTCCAATCTATCCTCGGCGCTCAAGTTGACTCGACCAACACCTTACCCGTGGCAGCATATGAGAAGCTAAATGGCATAGGAGCAATAACAAACAAACAAATGGCAAAAGAGCTTCGAGAAACAAGTCAAAGTATCCCAGTCCAGTTGAAAGTCGTGCAAACACGGTGGGTGTGTCAGGTGCAGAGGAATACAGGGCCATGTGAAAACCAGCAGATGCGGTCTCGGCGGTGTGACTACGGGCCCAGGAGCCAGGCCATTGCAACTGCGATCCTCCACCGACCGCGTGGGCTGGAGTCATTTGCGGGCTTGTGGAGGAGATCCCAGATCGTGGACCTGTTGAAGTCGCACTGCATTGTCACCCGAATTTCGGACTTCCCTAATCCAGGAGCGGAAGTGGACATGCGTGCAACCCTCGGGGGAAACTGTCTCTGAGGTTACGGCAACTTCCTCAGGGGTACTGGAAAGCCACAAGCACGCTCAGGTCTGGTGAGTAGGCCGCGGAGGGCCAGATTGACGGCGACGGTTGATAGACATGGGCCTCCTGGATAGAGTAGTAGGTCCGGGATGAATGGGCTGTAGAGAAGGGGTATAGCCCAACAGAATCTCAATTTCGAAGCCTAAGCCCAGCGCTCATAAATGGAGAAAGCCGATGCTCTCCTGGGGGGAGTTGCTCAAAACCTCGGCCATGGCCCCGCGTGTTGAAAGGTGCAGCCACACATAGACAGGTGCTGTCAGTTGAGGGAGAAAATGTCAGATGTCCAGAGTAACGTGTGTTGAAGGGGTCCAGGTGATGATGGAGATAGATTGACCGGGAAATTAGAGCCTCTCCCCGCAACCAGTTAAAGTCGGAGAATATCCACCTTCTCTTTTCGTCAGCCACCCAATCATGTGGAATAAATTTAAGGAACTCTGTCGTCGGCCTAGAATGGAACTGTGAGGAAAGCAACCTCACGGAATATGTTTCCTGCTAACTAGTACGTGAGTAGTGTCTCTCCGGTGGAAGTCATGCAGAACTGCCCAAGTCCGAACGCTTACCATTTGCAAGGCGCGGCACACCTAGGTCTGCTATTAGTTCTGTCTAATTAATATATGTCTATGCAGCCTCGAGGCCTACAACTAGCTAATGCGATTCGAGTGTTCCTTCTCTTGCTCTATGTCTATGCGTCAACAAGATTGAAATCAATAATATTCGACAACGACCATGCAGGCACGGGCGGCGGTGAACCTGGCTCAGAATTTTGTTGGGCATCGACGCGGTCGTAAATAACGCATACCTGTATGCTCGGATGAAGATGCTGTGACGATGCAGGTTGCCATGCTTCTAGATGCGGAGAAGCGACGCAGCTTGTTACTTCTACTGTCAGCCCTATTGCCACATGAAAGATGAATATCTTAGGCTTTGGAAATGGGGATGCTCACCATGACTAAATGTGAAAGGTTTGAAGCAGTATCCACACAAGTGTCTCATAAGTGCGACGTCGTTCTGGTGACTTCAACGAACATTCCCTCTCCAAGCGTATATATCGTGCCCTTGCCGTCCGAGATAGAACCAGTGACGTAGATTTTGTTTCTTTCCTGCCGTTGGAACTTTGCTGTGCACAGTAAAGTGCTGGGCGTTGGTACTGGCTTCTTGTAGTTTGTGTTGAGGTCTGTAGGGAGATGTCAGCGTAGTTCATACGTGCTGTTACTGCTCGTCTTCATGCTTGATGCGGGTCCTTCGCCTTCCACCTTCATCTCCCTCTCAGAGACGTCTTCACGCCCCTCTAGCTTTTGGTGAGGGGATACGAACATCCAGTCGCAGTACAAGTTTCTCCCTTTCTGGGACAATCATAGGTACACTCTTCTTCTTTGGACCGTATTTTCTTGAAATTCTCCGCACTCCCAACCCACTGCTCCTAATCACCATCCTCCGGTCGAATATCTCTTTGGCATACCCAATCCCAGGAAACCACAACAGGGAAAGCAAAAGATCAGAACAAACACAAAACACTTACACGCGGTAAAACAGCTCAACCCAGGATGCCCCTCCTTCCTCCTCTTCAACCTCCTAACCTTCTTCTCCAAATTCAACTGGATCAACACCCCCATCACCTCGTCCAACATGGTCGCCACAAACCCGCCATGACACACATCCGGATGCCCATTCAGCCCACTACCCAGCTCCATGATGGTCCTCACCTCCCTGAACGCCGGCTCATTGTCGTCGTCGACGTCCTTGGTGTTCTCCTGCTTGGGCCGCAACGTAAGACAGTGCCGAATCGTCCGCTCGGTCCCCAACGTCTCCGCGAAAAACGTGTCCTCGGTGTTCCGCATCTTCTTGACGCGCGACCACGTCATGGTGGGGACCCAATCCGCATCGTCAATCAGCGCGCGACACCAGGGCGTCTGGCGCAGGTGCTCGGTTGCGGTTGACATGGCCGATTGTTCCGAGTCCAGATACCGCCGCTCCTGGGCGTTGAGGTGGGAGGTCTTGAAGTAGAATTCGGGAGGCTCCATTTTTTGTATCTATTGGATTTAAACTATAGGAAGAGGTGGAGATGGGAATTGCGATTATGGAGCCCGCTATGGTTGAGCCGAGGTGATTGTTGCCCTGGGCCGAGTTAGAATCCCAACCCCTGATTGGGGAGTGTGGAGATTCACCAGCCACAGGTACCAAAGGTACGAAAAAGGGAAGGGTCGGCGGCGGGGCGGGTGGCGTCGTGGCTTGTACGCGAACCCCGCGGAGGAGGGAGGATAGGAGGGGCGTTGACGTTTGATAGGTTTGTAGCCTCCCTCCAAAACTTCAAAAAAAACATCACCAGCTTCGTTGGTCTCATCCTGGGCTTCACATCTCGACACTACATATTGGAATATCCTCCCAAATTTTCCAGTTTCTTTCTCTTGCTCCAATTGAACCCCGCCAAAACCCATCACAATGGCCGAACTCGACCTCCAGGAAATCCACGACTTCATGATCTCCGTCGCCAAAAAGGCTGGCGAGATGATCACGTCCGCGCGGCCCACGACCGAGGCCGCAGGCAACAAGAAGAACTGTACGCCGTCAAAGCCCTTTACCAGGGGATCTACTACGTCTTAGTTTAGACGTCCGGGTCGCAGTCATTGGAAAATCGTTCGACTAACCGTTCTCCCTAGCCGTCGACCTCGTCACCGAAACCGACCGCGCCGTCGAGACCTTCGTATCCACGGCCCTGCGCGAGAAATACCCCGATTTCAAATTCATCGGCGAGGTACCTCACCCCTTCTCCTCCTCCCTCACCATCCGCCTCAAAAACGACCTTGACATACCAACGCATCATCAACATACACCTACCTCCCTTCCCCAACTCCCCTCCCCCTCCCCCCTCAAGAAATCCACCGCCCCAATCCACTACTCCAAGAGCACCCCATCTAACAAACCCAAGGAAACATACACGCCCACCACCCCTCTCACC
>JAFHBW010000991.1:0-32339 GCA_019022765.1 Westerdykella sp. P71
GGTGAAGGTGAAGGTGAAGGTGAAGGTGAAGGTGAAGGTGAGGTGAAGAAATGTGAAAGCACATAACGACGAACCCAAATTCTGCACTTACTTTGTTCAGGTTTCCAGGCCCTCCGTAAGTTCCCCTCAGGCTCGAAGTCTGGACCTCTTGTTGCATCGGGGTAGGCATAGGCGCAGCAGCTGGTCCAGGGCCTTGTCGATCGCCCCGCTTCCGTTTGTTGTCACGATTCGCAGTGGGTGTTGGTGCAAAGTTACCCATAGGAGGAAGCCTCGAGGTATCCGCCCGCGGCGTCTGTTGATGGGGCGGTGCTTGTGCGTAGGCTGGTTCCCCGCGGACGCTGTCCAGCATTGCCGCGCCTTCGGCGTGGCGCGCAGCTTGCTGTTGAGCCCTATGCTGAGCGGCAGATTCCGGGAGAAACTGCTTGAAGTCTTCCAGAAGATCCGGTGCAGTGCTGAACAAGCTTGTCACCTGAGCGTAAACGTCTTGAATTGGCTTGGATTCCCGCTGGTAGGTCTGTAAGATCTCAAGGAACTGCTTATAGATGTCTGGCTGTTGCGCAAAGCGATTCTACGTTGGTACAATATTAGCCATGTCCATGAGATTATTGCTTTGAAGAGGAACATACCTTTATCTTGTTAACATAGCTGATCGCATGATTGAACTCCACAGGACCTCGTTTCTCGCCCATACCAGGCACCTGACCACCTTGAGCGGCGCTCGTGAGCGGTTGTCCAGCCAAGGCAGCGGGATCCCCGCTAGGCGACAAGATGGATCTACCAGTGGCTGCAGAAACAGCATTCTGTAGCTGCGAGACACCCCTTTGTTCTTGTTGATGGGCGAGTGCTGCGGCCGAAACTGCATCCTGATGCTGACGATGGGTAACTTCCGGTGACAACGGAGCCTGACCTGGCCGTCCCTGCTGAGCCGCAAATAAGGACAGGCCATGCGCGCGGTTATCAGGGGAGAATACACCTTCTTGACCTTCGGGTCTGGCTTGTTGCCACTGTCGGTTATGTGCTCCATCATAGTAGGGGCCCTCGTTCACCTGTGGGGCCCCGCCATTGACGGCGGCGCTTCTAGGTGGAGAAAGAGGGCGGGCGGTGGGTATCGTTGAGACCATCGTCCCCATTGGGGTGGTTACCCTGATATTATTAGGGTCTCCGTTTGTTCCACACTCAATCTTGTATCCGGGTGGAAGAAACGTGTTGAAACCTTGAATGAGGTCTGGGTTTCCCGCAAATAGTGATGAGACCCTCTCGATAACGCCTGGGGTATCAATGGCACCGCTCTTAAAATCCTTCATGATATCAAGAAACCGGTTGTAGACGTCAGGATGGTCGGCAAACTGGACTTTGACTTGGTCAAGGTAACTGAGCGCGTCCTAACATGCGTTAGTATATCATCAGCTACCGAGAAGCATTTCGTACTTACATTTAAGATCGGCTGTTGACCCTGGCCCATAGCCATAGGGGCACCAGGCGGACCACCAAAGGGAACTAACATTGAAGCTTGATGGGGAGGCTGCACGGCGTGCTGTATTCGGGGTGTCGTATCGCCAGGCTGTCCTGGGGCATTGCCAAACATGCCGGCAGGCGCGTTTGGTCCGCCTAGAGGGCCACCCAGGGGTCCTGGGGGAGCTCCAAGCGGTCCTGGTTGTCCCAGCAGCCCATTAGGGCCATGTATAGAGCGCACAGAGGGAGCCACTGCCACAGGTTGGTGGATCTGCATAGGACCCGCATGATTCTCACGCGCCGCGATCTCCTGCTGTTGCTGTTGTCGCTGCTCGTGAATCTCGCGATCTCTCTGTTCAGCTTGACGCTTCATTTCTTCTTCGTGTGCCGCACGTTGCTGAGCTGCATGCATCTCCCTCTCTCGCGCTTCGTGTAACTCTCGCTCGCGGGCCGCCTGCTCTGAGCTCTGCATCTGCGGCTGCTGGAGTGTTTGTGAAATACCCGGAAGCGAATATGACGGCGCTTGTTGGGTTCCTTGCACACTCATTGCGGCCGGCCCAGACTCTGAGGAAGGTGGGCGTTGAGCCGCTTGGTGTGTGGGAGGTTGTGGAGAGGGCCCACCCATTGCAGAGAGGGCTGGCAGGGTCTGATTATGTGCGGCGGCGGCGGTCGAAGAATAAAAAGGCCCTGTTACATACTGTGAGCCATGCGCTACCAGGACTGGTGAGGGACACAACGTACCACCAGAGGGCGGAGGAAGAACGTGGGCCGAGCCCTGTGAAGGGGAAGCTTGTGCGGACGGTTGAGGATTCGCGTTCTGGTTGTTCGAAGGACTGCGGTAGAATGCGTCAGTACGGGGAAAGTCTTCAGAAGAACGCACGAAGAGCCCGGGGCCGGCTGGAGGCATGACCGCTGGTGAACGGTAACGGGATAAGGGAAACGGCACATACCCAAACGGGCCTGGTGGGCCGATGGGGCGTCCTGTCTGTCCCTGAGGTTGCTCTGGTTGCTGTGGCCCCGCGGGTGGTGGACCTTGTGACGGAGGCCACCCTTCGCGATGTGCTGGATTCATGTCGGCTTTACAGGCAAGCTATCGGCGTTAAGCCAAAGCCTGATCGTGCGGCTCGTGACGCGATTCCGTGCAAATACAGAGTCTCAAAATGGACTACGGCTCATCAAGAGCTATGTCCTTGTCAGAGGGTCGGACAGTTGCAAGCAGCTGCTCGTAAATGTCTCCCGTTACCCGCGACAGGGTAGGATCGCAAGGACACGCTGAGCTGTCCCCACTGAATCCGGGAAGCGAAACCGCGCAAACGAATAGAAAAGATGCTCGTGTAAGCTGCACAGTGATGGCAGCTATCGGCTGTAGGAGTGATGAGCGGGTAGGAGAAGGTAGAGAGCGCGACAACGAGCAGGAAAGATGATGCGGCAACGGCGCCAAGCGGTTCGTGCAAGGATGCATAGATGATATTTGTTCATTGGACAATCACCCGAGCCACCATGGCCCCTGCAGCTGAGCCCTGCAGTCGCCGAGCTGTCTGGCACCGAGCAAGGCCGAGGAACGTTAATAATAATCTGAACATCGAGATTAAACGCGCAGTACGAGCATAAAGGTATCTACTGAGTTGCAGGAAAGGTTTATTTCTACTCCTACGCTACATTTAGAAGACAACATAATTCGCGCTCTGCGGGGGTGTCGTGTCGGTACGCCTCAACTCCATGCGCCCGCTCTGCAAAAGGAAAATATGGATAGAAAAGGAAGCTTAAAGGGACAGCGGCATCCTATACCAGATTGCTTTTAGAAGATCCACTGGAACGACTCCTTCACCTCAAAGCTGACCTTGGATCTGCATCATCGTTAGCTGCTTCTTCCGCCATGGGAAAATGGAACATGATAACATGGCGTACCTGATATCTGCACTAGAGGCACCAATCAACACCTCGAAGTCGCCCGCTTCCGCAATCCAGGAACCAGTCTGCCCTAGCGACGTATTGAAGTACCCTACCGAATACTTGTCCAGCTTCAACGTCACTGATTTCGTCTCTCCGGGCTGGAGCATCACCTTGCCAAAGGCCTGCAGCTCCTTTTCGGGCCGTGGAAGCGCCGACTTGACGTCCTTGACGTAGGCTTGCACAATTTCAGGTGCAGCCACAGACCCTGTATTCGTGACGGGGACGGTGATTTCAATCCCCTCGTTCTCTGTAAGGACCGTGTTGCTAATAGTAGGCGTCCCGTATTCGAATGTCGTGTACGTCAAACCGTGGCCAAAGGGGAACAGGGGAGCAACGCGTGAGCGCTCGTAGTGTCTGTATCCGATGTAGAGCCCCTCACCATACACAGTCTTGAGATTCTCACCTGGCCAGTTGTGATAGGCCGGGTTGTCTTCTAACCTCTTAGGGAACGTAGCAGGTAGCTTTCCGCTCGGGCTCTGGTTGCCAAAGAGCACATCAGCAAGTGCATTTCCGGCCTCCTGTCCCTGGTACCAAGCCTGGAGGATGGCTGGTGCACGATCAACCCAAGGCATCGATACAGGTGTTCCAGACTGGTTGACGACCACAGTGCGAGGGTTGGCAGCCAGTACGGCTTCGATCAGGCGATCTTGCGAGCCGTTCTTGGGAAGATCCATCGTTTGCCTGTCATACCCTTCTGATTCCCATTCAGCGTCAAGTCCGACAACAAGTACAGCAGCATCTGCGCTCTTGGCGACATCGACAGCTTCCTGCAGCCTGTCTACCTTATCCTCCTCTTGGTACCCAATGCGGCATCCGCCATAATCGTAATTGCGACCAAGGACGGCCACCTTGGATACAGGGCGGACTTCACTGGTGCTCTCCACGAGCAGTTCAACGGGTTTGCCCTCTTCGAGGTGAATCGACTTCAGCACATCCTCGGAAGCGGAGAACATAGCCTCACCCTCCTCGGTCCAATCCCAGATATCGATGAAGAGCTCGCCGTTGATGAACAGTCTTCCAGGTCCGACAGACGCAAAGCTAAATGTATGGTTGCCGGTAGATGCGGGCGTCAGCGTGGCCTTGACCTTGAAGGAGAAAGCGGGGAGCACCTCCTTTGGTGCAGAATCCCATAGCCAAAGATCGGTACCCGCTTTGTGCTGAACGACAGCCGGCTCCCCCTCAAACTTGTCGCCATGGTAGTATTCCAGTCTCACGCCGGGTTGGCCGTCTGGAGCTGTGACGTAAGGTGTGGCCAGCGGCATCCACTTCGAGCTATCACAGCCCTGGGCAAAAACAAGCTCTCCATCAAACCGGGATTGGACGCCTTCCCACGGTGTTGTAGTGTAGTACGGTTTCAATCCAGCACTTCCACCACCTCCAGCGATTGCACGCTTGACGTTGGGTCCGATCAACGCAATCTTCTTGGCCCCGCGAAGAGGGAGCACCTTGTGCTCGTTCTTCAACAATGTCAGTCCTTCTATAGCGGTCTGCAAGATCAAATTGCTCGTTTCAGCATTGTTGTTCGACCTCTCCGGCGGCTCAGGGGTCATATTGCCAAGTCCCTTGGTTCGCTCTACCAGATGTAGGACTCTTGCTGCGCAGTTCTCAATATCTTCGCGCGTAATCTCGCCCTTGTCGAGGCATTCCTGGATCTGTTCCATTTTACGCCACTTGGAGGGTCCAGGCATCTCGATATCGGCGCCTGCGCGGATTGACGGCGCAGTTGCATACGTTCCGGTCCAATCCGATATCACCGTACCATCCCATTTCCACTCGCCGCGGAGGATCTCTTTTAGTGTATGCTCGTACTCGTCTGCATGGATTCCATTGACGAGGTTATAGGCACTCATCAAAGCCCATGGTGAAGCTTCCCGAACCGCGATCTCAAAGGGCTTAAGGTAAATCTCACGAAGAGGTCTCTCCGCAATCACGGCATTGTAGCCCTGCCTCTGCGTCTCTTGCTCATTTCCGACAAAGTGCTTGATTGTGGCGGCAATCCCCTTGCTCTGCAGTCCACGAATGTAGGATGCTGCAAGCTTTCCCGTTAGGTACGGGTCCTCCGAGTACGATTCGAAGTTACGCCCACCCAGGGGCGAGCGATGCATGCAGACAGTGGGCGCCAGGAGAACATTGGCGCCACGGGCTTTCGCCTCGTCTCCAAGATGGCGACCTATCTCTTCCAGCAGGTCCAGATTCCACGTCGATGCCATGGAAATACCGCATGGGAATAATGCTGCCTTCGAAATATTTAGCCCGCTTCCAGGACCATTGCCGGCAGCCACTTACGGGAGTGCCATTTGTGAAGAATTCTCCTCGAGCGCCGTTCGGGCCATCTGTAGTCTTGATCGACGGGATGCCCTTCTCTGGAATTGCCTTTGTCCGCCAGAAATCTGCACCTGCAAGTAGGGAGACCTGTTGAAAGTCAGCCGGCCGGCCACAACGCAAAGTGCCGTGATTGGCCAATAAATGCCGGGATACAAAAGGTCTGGTGTGGAGGAATTTTGTCTATGCCTTGTATCGAGTATGCGCATTTGGAGATGCAGAGACAAGCGGTCAGAGCATCACCCGGAAAGATCCGGATTTCTTCGCAATACCCGTCCCTGGTATATTGCAAGGCCACAGACACCATTCCCCGCATTCAAACGGCTTTTTTTTCACTTATACGAGCTGCATCTAAAGGAGGCACGTGCCAATCGTGGGGAAGGGTCCAAGCTCGTAGATATCAAATAGAGACTCGACACATACCTGCTCCTCCAAGGACAACTTGGCAGCCAACTCGCGAGCCTTGTCCCACGGTGTATCGAGAGTGAAGAGCTTCTTTCCAGCCATGGCCTCGATATCGTCGTCGTCAGGCGTCAGGGCCGGCGTGAGCGAAGGGGTAGCAACTTGGACGGTCTGCACTTGGATGGCTGCCTGCTTTATATCGATGGCATTTACCTCCTTCTCCCCTATCGGGGGACTGGGGTTAGCATGGTCTATATCGGCCATGGTCGTCGACGGTCGTTTGATATTGGTTCAACAGCGGGGGAGTCTGGACGAGATCCGCGTTCTCGCCACGCAGAAAGGAATGCTCCAAGGTACTTCAGGCGAAAAAGGCGAAAAGGGCCAAAGACTTGCGGTGGGGAGGAAGGGGGAAGGGAAGTTAGTGAACTCAAAAAGACTGGCAGGGCAATTGCAGTAGATTGTGCTCTATTAGTACCCGGGCAGCAGAGGTGACTATCAAAGCGCGCATAGCAGGCAGCGCAATGTGGAGCCACACAGCAATTGGAATATCCGGATGTATTGGGAACAAGCCTGTACCCAACGACGGCGCGGAGGCACGTCTCACGATCGACACCCACGCGCAATTGGCCGGCGGAACGGCAGTGTACCGAAGCGTTCGCGGGCCCACGCTTGATCTGACAGAGAGCCGCGCTTCCTAGTGTGTTCAATCTAGATCATCTGCGGGCTGGGCTGGTGGTGTGGCGAAAACCCAAACGCAACGTCGCATGGGGGTTTGTACCGCTTTGATAGATGGATGATGCGCAAACACCGCGGGCTGCCTCCCACGGAGGGATTCCCTGTGTGCCCTAATTGCCGCCGAAGACGTCTTCAAGGCATTGGGCAAGTCGTATATTGGGGTGGTCACCTAGGCGCCTGTCCGCTGCCGTGGGGAGCAGTCGCCGCAGCGATTCGACAGCATGCGACCACAGGGCGTCGAGGGTCGCCAGACGGTGATAGCGGTCCTGAACTGCGAGTCGGGCGGCGTTGGTCCGAAGCTAGTCTGGAAGACCTCAGGATCCTTCCGAGAGCGTCTCTTGCAGCGAACTGGCGGTCGGATAAAGCGTTGGGGGCGTGGACAGGTGCGTGGAGTTGGCAGTGTTGGCGTCGGGGCCACGGGAGCGCTGCGGCTCGTGCGGGCCTGCGATCCGTGAAGGGCGGACCTGGGGGATTTGCAACGTGACTTGCGGCGGCCCGCCAAGCCCCTGTTGATGGTCAATCTATCCTAATGATGCTGCTGATGGGGGGTCAGGAGAGTTCAGAAATGCGATCGATGCGGAGCCTTGTTGTGTACTTTCTCTACTGTAAGAGGGCTTGTCTCTAGCTAGGCAAGAGGTTTAGAAGGACACTACAGAGGAGAGATCAATGCAGAGCATCGTCCAATTCCGTCGACTTCCGCAAATTCACCCATGCTATCAAAAGGTCTACGATCCTTCAGAAGGTTGTAAATGCGAAACCTTTGTTTGGTTTCCGACTTTGTAAGACTATGGAACCCCGGAAAGGATCGTGGCGCTATCTCCCGTAGAGTAGTACCCGACCCCCCATCATCGCTTCAGGGGTACTGTGTAGAGTACATTGATAGCGACCACCTGCAGGCTTCTCTCACATTCACATGCCCTGATATCAACAATCCCGAGCCAGAGCAAATCCATCAATCGCTCAGAAAGCAACATGATATATACCAGAATTCGCAAATCTATCAATGCCGACGCACTGTTCACTCCAAAAACTTCCTGCATAGTCTCCCTACCAACTGGCGCATCATGTCCTCTATCCCGACTTTATGACCCGGTCGTTGCTCAACAAGTACTCTCCCGTCCTCCGCCAGCTTCATAAGATCATCTAAATCATGTCTTAACAGTACTTCGCTAAAGACATCGACTGCTATGCTTCGCTGGGTACCGCGCAACTGGAGATGAAAAGACAAAGATAAAGGATGCTCAATAAGGTCTGCAATCTACTGCTCATATCATATTCTCAATCACCAGTCGTCATCAGCGGCCTTCTTGCCCTGCATCGCGGCTTGTCGTTGTCTCAGGGCCTCGGCTAGCCCTCCCGCGATACTCCCGCTGCTGTCTCGCGGCCCCGCATCAAGGTTACTACTCGCTCCGCTCCCTGAGTAACCACTGTCCCGTGCGCTCAAGCCAGGGGCGGGTTTCTTTGCTACTGGGCGTTTCGCTGGCGGAGCAGGGGGAGCGGCCTTGGCACGTACTCCTCCGTTGGCGGCGGGACGTGCTGGGGGTGCAGGTGGCGCAGGGGGAGGAGCTGGCTTCTGAACTATTTCCTCCAAGTATGCTGACGGTGCCCATCCGGATGCGGACTTATCCAACCGGCTTGCTAACCACCAACCTAAACGTCTGTCAGCATTGTCAAGGATGACAAGAGAAGTAGTAGGAGCACGAACCGTTGTTCTCTTTCAGCGTAACCAATATCACCTCACCCTTCTGTAAGCTAAGTTCGCCATCCGATTGTCCTAGGAATTCATAGAGAGCGCGATATGTCGGCTCTTTCGGTGCGGGAGGTGCTGCAGGTGGAGGAGGAGGCGGTGCGCGGACCGAAGATGACGATGCGTTGCGGGCATGACCAGTGCCGTTGGACAAGGCAGCAACGGGTTGGGGTACTGGCACTGGTCGGGGCTGAGCGGCCGGCGCCGCCGCTGCAGGTGCCGCCACAGGTGTGGTTTGTCGGGGTTGAGCAGGACGATGGGCAAGCTTCGATGGCCCACCACCCGGTCCCCCAGGTCGAAGCAACTTGCCTTTAGTAATCGGCTTCGCCGCAACTTGCTTACCCTTTGGTGTGGGTTTAGAGACGGAGTTTGGTGGTTCTCCGGGGCCCGTATGGATGGTGCCGCTCTTGTACAAATCATCACGAGTGACGGCTGGGTCCTTCACGGCCTTGACTTGAGCGGGCTTCCCCGGCTTCTTATTGTACTCGATCCTGAAAGTTGTTAGTCGGCACATATTGAGGGGTGATGGTTACTCACGTATCTCCTATCCTCAAGTTCAATGATCCTCGGAGAACATTGGTCAGATGGGTAAAGAATTCAGTCTTGAAAACGCAGTTGACCAGAGGATCCGGCTCCTGTGGTGAGCCGACACCGATGGAGAACCAATCATCTTTAAGCTTTGTGCAACTGATGAACTTGATCGCTCCGACAGGTATTGTGCGCTCCGCCTGGATTTGGATCTGCCGGTTTACAAGGACCTGTTTCACAATGTAGACATTCCGTTTCGTAAGGATCAGTGTCCGCGGCTCAGGTTTACTTGAACGCCCAAGTTTGGAAACCAGAACTTCCGCCCTGCAAGAGAACGGAACTTCTTCGCTACTGGAAATGCCAATGGCGTTCGCTATGACTTCTCCAGGTCCGCCCTTGTTTCCGATGCCAAGGTAGTCGCCCATAAAACGCCGGTAGCCGACCAAACTATATCTCCGTCGCTCTTTCCGACCTTGAAGAACTTTATGGCCTTGGTCACGGAGCTGGATGAATTCAAGCCCACCATTGACTCGCCGCCAGAATCTCTGGATCCGGATGGCGCATTCGGTGCGGTACCGCAGGTAATTCCTCCACGCACGCTGGATCCTGATCGCCATGTTGTGCCAGTAACGATCACGCATCGTCTCCAGCGCGAAGAGGGTTTCCGGAGTCTTGATGAAGACCTTCGTCACGCCCATCTGGAACTCTTCCGCCGGAATATTCGTATCCCGTAATATCTGCTTGGCGCCACTCTGGTAGTCACCAGTCCAAGTGTACTCACCAGCATAAGAAGTCTTAGGTGATAGCAGGAAGAAGCGCTCGACGAATTTCTCGAAGGTCTGACGCGACGCAAAACCGGCACGCCTAATTCGTACGTTTTCCTGAAGACCCAGATACTTGATCTGATGAAGTACATTGGGTGAGTTATACTCCGTAGGTGACTTGTTTTCGTTGGGTTTGATGGTTCGAATATATGATGGTTGTGCCTTCATGAGTGTTGCGACTAGATCATTTGCAGACGCCTTAATCTTGTCTCCAGCAGTGGGTGGTCGCCTCCGGTTGTCCTGGTCAACCTGGTTCGGGAACAACGTGTGGACGAACGTGTTGGAACTTTGACTCAAGAGGTTCAGTAGATCTTTCAACAGCTGATCCTTATTCTTATCCGTCATTCCCTCAACGGCGTACGACACATCACCAGCATAGTGCTTGATGACAAACTGCCCCTGCCGCGGCTGGAAGTTGGGATTGGATGATAGCGCGTTCAGCCTCTGCACAAAAGTCTGGTCCGCGGCGGTTGGATCTGCGTGCGCTGTAGCACAGGCATCGTTCAATGCGGCGAAAACACCAGGCGGGCGCTTTTCCTCAATCAACTCGCAAACGACCTTGTTGTCAAAATATTTGATCGGCGTCCACTGGATCTGTTCTCTTGCATACTCTTCCTGCTCGGCCTTCAGGGTCAGCTGAATGAAGATCTGCTGAAGCTTTTCGTTGACGTAGTTGATACAAAGCTGCTCGAAACTGTTCCGCTCAAAGATTTCGAAACCATAGATGTCCAGGATACCGACGGAGTTTGCCGTTGCCCCTCTCGCTCTTAGAGAGACGTTTACTCTCTCGACAATCCAATCGAATAGATTGAAATATATGGCTTTCGAGAGCGCGTCTCTCACAGCTGTCGCCTGTGCAATGTTAAGAGGCACATCGTACACGGACCCCCTGCGCCCTCCTCGACTGGTCTCCATAACTCTTTGCGTGATAGCCTTGTTAACATGCGCAGGGGTCACCTCAAGTAGGTATGCCACAAAGTCGACCACAGACTGGTCTGCTACTTCCGCATTTCCCGAGTCGTCTTCTCGGAATGAGACATTTCCAAGCCAGAGAATAGCAGCCAACATCCGGAATATGTTGTCCTGCTCAGCCTCTGACAGTCCAATAACCTTCATGGCGTTTATAGTCTCCTGAAAGTCGCCATGATCGTCTATTCCTTGGACGTCATAGCATTTAGAACGGCTCGTGTATACGTATGATTGTGGCTGTTGGACACCGAATGTTTCTGAGTCTGTCAGACACGTACAGTCAAGATTCACCGGATTACAAACCTCTGTATTTCGACGACGCAGCCTTCGTGAACTGATAGAAAATGTGGAAGTTGCGTTCATTGGTGATCTGTCCAACTACTCTGGACTTCTCCAGGAGATAGTTGTTTATGTTCGCTCCGACCGGCTCACCTTGCGCATTGAAGTGAATCTCTAGGTACTTTCCGAATCTCGAGGAATTGTTATTTCTCAGCGTCTTCGCATTTCCGAACGATTCGAGCAGAGGGTTCGTGGCCAGCACCATGTCCTTGATCTCTTGAATCGACGAATTACTGCCGCCGGAGACGTTCGCGATGTACTGCATTATCCGCTTCGCGGCCTCCGTCTTTCCAGCTCCGGATTCTCCCGAAATGATTACACATTGGTTGTCTTTGTAGGCTTTCATGTTGTAGTAGGCGGATTCCGCAATTGCGTATACGTGCGGTGGCACCTGATTCAATCAGTATGATCACGCGGGTGCGATGCGCCTATCGTACCTCGAGCCTGTTCTTCCCCCTATAGCTGTTGAGTACTGCATCTGTATATATACCCACTAGTCATGGTCAGCATATCAATGCCACGTATCCATCAGTTCCTCTTACAATCTTTGAAGGGGTTAACGGAGACCAGCACATGCCCGATATACGTCTGCAATTCTGTTAGCCGTCACTGTCCCACCCCACATTGCCGGCGCAAACCTCCGCCAGAGTAATAGACGCACATATATCTCTCCATTCTCGAATCGCTTCTTCAGGTTATCGTTGATGGCCTCGTTGGAGATCTTGCTGATCAGTGTGAGGTCGGAGACGCCCACTTCCTTCTTCTTAGTGGACTCGAAGACTGCCTTCTTTGCGAACTGTGCTTTCTGTCCTCCTCCGGCGGCCTGTTTTGTGGTACCGGCGTCCTTTTTGCGCCCCGCGCGCTTCGTTACCGCCTGTGAAGGAGAGAATCAGCTTCTGCAACCGTATCGGAACACATTCGGAGAGGGGCCTACCATGGTGGTTGTTTAGGGAGTCGCAAACCCCGCTGCGCAATTCCGGGATTGTAGGCAGTCAAAAAAAAAGGATAACACCGTTGGCACCGGCTGAGAGAACGTTGGATAGCAAGGAGGCGGGCACGCGCGGTTCTGTTCTGTTGTCGATGTCGAGGACTGGGTGCCTCAGGGCCCAGGGCCCTGACCAGGTTCCCACACGTCACGGCGAGTTTCGCATCAGCCACCGCCACATCTCCAGCCACAATCCAAGCTCTATAAGGAACCGCATACGCAAGCTCCGCCAGTCCTGAACCACAAATCTCGCCGCTGCTTACGTGTCGCTCACTACATCTGACTTTCACAGGGACACCCAAGGTGGTAATACAACTGCATTGGAATTTGGGAAGTGAATGTAAAGCGTAAAATTCCCGTCCTATACAATATGTAATTCATCATCAACAGAGTGATTCATGAGGCGCTACAGCCCAGTCCATGTACATCCAAAGTCCAGAAACCCCGAGAATGAATCAAAACCAGCATCTACATGAAGACAACAGTGACGCCGTGCTAATGCTCATGCCAAGGTACGAATATCGCTCACTCATCCAGAACCCCGTCGCTCTGCCGACCAAACTCCGAGATCCTAAACAGATCATAGGACATCGCCACCAAAACGACCAACACTCGCCCAATCTAGCTTCTTGGTCTCTTCCAATTGCTGGCCTCTCCACCTGAACGTTTGCGGATCCGCCAGACAGCCTAAGCCTCCGCCTTGGATCCAGCCGTCTACAACAGACATGATAAACTCCAGTTTCGGTCGTAGAGAGTTGCCTTCAGTAATCTCCTTGATGGGATCCGCCTTGTCCGCAGAGCCGTACAGCAACTGTTGAAGGGATCCATGGAGAATCGACCGGTCTCTGATGTGTTTCCATGGAAGGTCGGCATTGTCCTGGAGCCATTCGAGGGCTTCCAGTGACAAGCAAGTGAAATTGCAGTAGCTGGCGTCCGAAGCAAAGACAAGCTTCGTGTGATCCGGGAAATTGACCTGTAGGAACGGTGTTAGCTACTTCGGGGAAATTATTGGGTACATCTTACCTGGAACGAGCCATCACTAAAACCCCAGAGACCGACGTTTCCTAGCCTTTGGTAAAACCGAACGAAGGTGCTCTGCGATTGTGCTTTCCTCGAACTTCGGTCATCGGCCCCAAGATGGGCGCACATATACCTCCCAAACTTGTGCCAGATCTGCCGCAACTGCTCCCGACGATGCTTCTCAATCACCTCTACCCGAGCAAGCGCCTCAGCCTCCGCTGGGGCTGCGTAAAATTCTATGGGGACCTTTGACAAGTGGACAGGATCCTTGGTGACAGCAAGCAAGTGTGGATGACCATTCTGGACGATTGCCGTAGTGACTGGATGCTTCTCCGTCGCTACCGCCAAACACCCGACAGTCCCATCCTCAAGCACGAATCCGACACCATGTTTACGAGAGTAGTCTACCCACTTTGCCACAAATGGGAGCTGCGGTCGCTTCTCATTTCTTGACCTAAGAGACTTCTTCTGCAAAGCACGAGCGATGTTGTCTCTGAACGTGCGCAGTTGTGACAGAACGGATACTGGATCGGAATATGGCATTTCAGGACCAACACTGCGAAGTGACCCGATCGTTGGCGCTCCTGAGGGCACGTTTGGCTTTTTGGTACCAGTCGAAGCGGGTTTGGCAAGTCGTTTAGGGGCTGCATCCATGGGCGCCAATTCGTCACCGCTCTCGGGCTTTGATTCAGCACGTGAAACCGGTCTGGTTTCCTTGGGAACTCTCGATGCTCCTGTATTGGTCGACGGTGCGGTTGATCGAGCGGGATTTGAGACCTTTCGAACCGGCCTCATGCGTGTCGGTGGTTTTTGTGACGGTCTTTGCGGAGGCTCACTCTCCTCTTCTGGCTCTCTGTTCTCTTTCAAGGTTTCCAATACCTCTTCTCTTCTTCTAGTTCGGGGTAAACGTCCCTTCACTCTGTCATTGGATGTCGTTTCCACAAGCGCCACGCCTTCTGAGGACGATTCCTTCTCCTCCGAAATTTCGCTGAGTCCAGTACCAGCTTGGAACGGCCAATGCGTTCTTTCGGGGAACGGCAGGTAAACCGTGTCTTTGGCAAATGGGACATTTGGCTGCTTCCCGGATTCTATCTCTTTCTGGCAATCTCTTGCAACAGTCTTGTTCCTCCTGCTGCCGTAAGCACCGAAAGTCTTTCCAGGCTCATACTCTCCAACCGATGAAGCTTTGCACATCGTATACCATTCGTCAGTATAACCTCGACGGATTGTCGAGGCTGAAGGCGGGCGAACCTTCGGCCATTTGGGTACTTGGGATGTACAGCTCTTTTCGAGGGATAGTGGTATGTATCCCATTCTGAAGTATGGATGGTTTACGATCTGATCAGGGGTGGGACGGTCATCTTCGTGGACAAGCAAGAGAGACACGATATCTCGGAGGTCGTCGGTGATCTCGTTGGAGAACTTTGCAAGGTCCGGCCAACTATACTCCCGGGCTTTCAATTTTCGATAGATATCTTCCCTTTTGGCTGCATGGAAGGGTGCCCTCCCGACAGCGAGTGTGTACCTGCACACGTCAGTGGCTGTCCATTGATAAGTTGCAACGTTGGCTCTCACATCATGATTCCGATAGCCCATAGATCTACCTTCTCATCATGACCTTTCCCTGTCTTCTCGAGGACTTCGGGTGCGAGGTAGTTGGGGGTACCGCACATGGTTGTGCGCCGTATGGCTCCATAATCGCTTTGGGAAATAAGAAGCGCTGCAAGTCCGAAGTCACCAACTTTTACGTTCATGTCCTGGTCTAGGAAGAGATTGCCCGTCTTGAGGTCCCGGTGCACAATGTTCCGCTGATGTAGGTACTTGATGGCACCGCATGTTTGAATCATAAAGCGACGGATTTCGGGCATCGTAAAGTATTTTCTCTTCTTGATTGCATCTGCCAGCGAACCGTTTGAACAAAGTTCTAAAACCACGTATGTGCTGGCTTCGAACGAAAAGGCGCGGTAGAATTCGACAATGTTGGGATGCG
The DNA here is from genome assembly GCA_019022765.1 of Westerdykella sp. P71. Classification (NCBI taxonomy): domain Eukaryota; kingdom Fungi; phylum Ascomycota; class Dothideomycetes; order Pleosporales; family Sporormiaceae; genus Westerdykella; species Westerdykella sp. P71. Next base: position 15,267 of record JAFHBW010000991.1, read on the forward strand.
CTAGTTTGGAGTGGATTTGAAGTTCGGTGACAAACTGGAGCGGTTAGTAACGAAAGGAGCTTGCGACTGCTATCCAACCTTCTGCGCGAGCTTTGGTGGCTCCATCTTCGATTTCACAATCTTCAAAGCGACCGTGTTGTTGCCGAGATGTTCATGTCCTAAGAGTTTCGCGCGATGGCAGATGGCGAAGCCGCCCTTCCCCAGCTGTGGCCCCGTTTCATACTGCAAACCTTCGGGGTCCACTACCACCTCCGGCGGGGCATCTGCGTGGACTGACGATGCAGACATTTGGTGGTGGTGATGGTTGACTTGGTGTACACCAACAATGTTGGATGAGAGGAGCCTCAGCAGCGTCGCAAACAAACAAGCTCGCTTGTTGGCAAGGGGACCTCGGGCGCCAAGACGCGCGTGACGCCCGGGCCGGAAGTTGCAGGGGTCGGCTGTATCGTATCCAGGAACAGAGTGCATAGGTCAACCGCCAACAAACGAACAGGAACTGGAAGACATTTTGGGGTATGAATCACAAGATTCGTGATGGAATGAAATGCACGTGGATACGCCTGGGAAGCACCATCAGTGTGCTCAGTTTGTTTAGGAAGTTCCAGATTCGGTTTAGTGCGGTTGTTGAAGCCTGGAAAGCCCGCAACCCCGAACCCATCCGTCATCAGTTCCACCCACCCTCACCCGTCAGGACGCTGTCGCGAGTGTTCTCCCAAAATATGTCACCGCTCTCTCTTTTCTCTTAATTATGCAAATGAATTGAAAAACAGCCCATTCGCTCACTGGTCTTGATCCACCTCCGCCCCAGTTCTGTACATCAAAAGTTCGCCATGTCTCTCACACTCAAGATCACATCCCTCGCGGTGAGGACGTTGGCAAAGCCAATGGCCGTAAGTCGTCTGTTGTTTAGGCTTAAGCTCCAATGCTGACACTATAACAGAATGCCATCAAGCGCAATGCTCACGAACACGAACGGTTTCGGAAAATATGCGTTTCCTTTGCACAACGTCTCCATCGAATCGACATGAGAATGCGCCTCGGACTACTCCAGGACCCCGCCGTCATCGATAAACAAATTGCAAAGGAGGTTGCAGCAGCGGAAGCGGCAAGGAAGAAAGCCGCCGTACCTACGGTGAAAACTGAGGAGGAGACGAAGGCTGAAGACGCCATGACTGAGAAAGAGAAGGAGCTTGTCAGAAAGAGATTGGAGTCACGTAAGCCACGTATAAGGCCACTCTCGGAGGCGAAGGCCATTGAGACAGGTGCAAATTTTGTTGCAGAAACCTTTATATTCGCGGTTGCCGTTGGTGTCATAGTATTTGAGCAATGGCGACAACGGCGAAAGGCGAGAAACCAACGCGATGATATAAGAGAAGATCTAGAAGAGGTGCAACAAGAGCTGAAGAGGGTCAAGGCGGAATTGGAAGAGCTGAAAGCTCAACACGCACCCCACCACTCAACCACGGGGAAGCTCTTAGGCTTCTGGAAGGGCAAATCCGAACCGCCTAAGCCGGACGAGAACAATGGCGACAGCCAGAAACCAGCGCGGGCTGTGGAGCAGACGGCTTCCAGCACGCAAATACCCGAAAGCCCGTCACCGCGAGAGCAGCCACATGGAGAAACACAGACGAGCAAGTGAAGCTATTTTTTTCAAGCTCACCCTCTTATCGTCACCAAACTTGTCTCCACTTCGGCAATCTCATATAGATCCATACTCCGCTCATGATACCCGCCACGGCCTTCAACCCATTGTTGTACATCATCTTGTAAATACGTGGAGACATGTAAGTAAGAGCGCATAGACACTATGTAGGGTAACAAGTTATATTTCCCAAAAATCCTCTCGTAAAGGATGGTTACGTTTCAGGATTCGAATTGTGGACTCTGGGCCCGTCTACTCGAGGGACATAAATATCTTCACTCGACCACGTGCTTCCGGACACTAACCCGATCGAGATTTACGGGACGTCTGGCAACGGCTACAGGCTCATCTACAATCAGCAGACAACAAGCATAGGACACCCATCAAGTACACAGTGTCCTCCCTTGCAGACGCGCATCCAGCCGTTCAGTGGCATCCAATCCATAGGGTTACACGTGATGCCCACTACTAGCGATCAACGAGCCACGCCGAAGGGCTATCATTATGGGTCATCCAGTCGTCCAAGCCCGCCCACGGATCCCGGGCACCGCCGGTCCCAAAAAGGAACGCTTGGACACAAATCATCGGGGCCAGTAGACGTCTCAGTCGATCGAGGAGCAAGCACCACCTCCGTCCACCTCGCGCCAAGGACATATACCAAAGCACCCACTGGGATTCCGAATCTCACCCAGCCTTTCGCCAACAGCGTGCCTCCAGCGCCCATCTCACACGAAGCAATAGGCCTCCTACCGTGGTGTACGACGCACATGCGGCTGACCGACGCCCACGCTGTTGCACTGACTGATGTGGGAGGCAGCTTGAGAGAGATCATGCTTGTGGCCATGACCGCTGCTGTGGACTCGGCGGCAAGAGGTGAGATCGAAAGGGCAGTGGGGAGGGAAGCTGCAAATGGTGTTATTGAGTTTTTCTGCGAGGAGTATACCCTGGACTAGGGCCTAGATTGTGGCGAATTTCGACTTCAGCGTCCGATATCGTCACATCCGGACGTGCGAGTGAAGCGAAGCTACGGCTGCAACCATTATCTACAACAGGCTCTTTCTGGCATCCTAGATCCTCGTACCTACCAGATCTTAAGTACTCAAGTCATTTCCCCATACTGCCATCTCCGTGGACCACGGTTCTCCTGCTCCATGTACGGCCTAGCTAAGAGGACTTCCGGGAGCATACTCGTGGGAACATCCTGTCATAGTACATACACCTCATCTCTTCACTGCAGTCCAAAAATCACCTATATGATATTCACATCTCTTTGACGGTTTCACTGTATTACCCTCGAGATAGCAATTAACCTCCCTCCTTGACGCCGAAGACGTCATCATACAGTCAATTAAACTCATTCCCACACTTGACACGACATCCCATTGCAATTGTTAACTTCGCCTTTTCTCGTCTATCAATATATTCCGAAGGTCTTTATGTACTGCGAGAATACGACCGCACGGCATAGCTCCAATCGCGAAGTCCTATAAGTCCCCGTAGTCGACCTAAAAAGCCCCTAAAGTCATTCCAAAATGCGTTAAAATTGTATTGATGAATCCTATATTGGCGTTTTTTTGTTGCTCTGCATGATAGGCAAGAAGCCTCTTGTAACAATCAGAACCTAAGTTCTTTCGCTACCAACTTGGCGTACTTCGTGCCTGTCTTCTCCCTTAACTGCCGTCCCCAGATCAAGAAGCCTACACACGAAAAGCTGACCACAAATGTCACCATCGCAATAATGATACACGTCGTCCTCGCCCCATTGTATCGAATCCACGGCTGCAATCCAAACGTAAAGGCACCCCCCGCAACATTACGGATCACATTCGAGATCTGTAAAGTTCCTCCTTCGAGATCCGGATAGCAGTCCAATGCATACCCTATCATAATGGGCAAGGAAGCATTCAAGTACACACCGATGAAAAAGAAGCCAAAACAAGGCCCTATCCAATGTACACCCTCCGCTGCCCCAACTCCGTATAGCAAGATCCCAGCAGTCGCGATGAAAGAGACGGGTATGTAGATCCAGAGACGTTGTTCGGGCTCGAAAATGCCGCTGTTGCGACGCGCGAGAACTAGAATGAGGTGATCGCTGATAGGGCCTCCAAGCAAGCTTCCGACAACGGAGCCGATGATGATGGCGATGTACATGAGGCCGAGTGTTGAGGGGCCGAAGTTATACTAAGAACATAGGAAACCGTTAGTAAGTACATTGATGGAATCTGAGCTCACTCACAGGCGGTGCAGAAAAGAAAGCGGCTTGGGTAGTCAGAGCTACACTGACTACGAAAACTGACAAAGCGAGCTGTATGCTTGTCCATAATATTGCTGGCATTTTCAATAGCTCAAACGAATGCACGACGAGCTGCCAGTAGCTTCCTGTAATTGTCGGGTCGCGGCGGTAGAGCGTTATTTTCTGGAGGTAAGAGTGGCGTGGGCGTTCCGCTGTTTCGACTCCCGATGAGATGCTCCGACGAGTTAGCTGAGCCGTGAGTCCGACAGAGGTTCCCGCCGCAGCACCACTGCTACTCTTCGTATCTCCTGCGGTGGCCTGTCCCAGTTCTTCAGCAGCGTCGTTGTTGATATGAGAACCGACTATCACCTCTGTGTCATATGGTCCGCGAGCGAACAAACTTTCCTCAACGCCGAGGAGGAGTATAAGAGTTGTAATGCCGAAGAATATCAGCAAGTACCTGAAACACCATTTCCAGCCTTGAGCTTCAATAATGTATCCTGCAGCTAGCGGGGGAAGGAAGTTGCCAGCGATCATGACCACGCCACACAGACTCAACATTTGTCCTTTCTGGTGCAAAAAGGATATGTCAAGCAGCGTCGTAAAAACGGTGGAGAAGGCAGGTGCTGATCCAAATCCGGCTAAGACTTGGAATGCGAACCAAAAGTCCACATTCCCCGGCTTCATGCTGAGCCCAAAAGCAAGGCCTATGAGCATCAGAATCGAGCCGAAAATGAAGGTCGATCGTCTTCCATATTTTATCGCCCAAGGTTGCATGAAGAGCACCCCAACGCCGGTCATGAGAACTAGCGATGCCTGGCCGTACGTGAGGTATTCGAAGGTCGTCTGCAATTCGACTGTCCAGACTACCCAAGCAGGCGAGCTAAATGCTACGCTATGCGACTTGGTTAGCTGCATGCTGGGACTAGCGATGAATACTTACACAGCATTGCCGAGAAACGTCCACAGAAGCAGAACAAAGCAGAACCAGAGCTTTTCCCCCTTGGTCCATCTCTGACACCAACGTTATTAGTTTCCGAGGCTAGACAAGGATTCGCATGGTCCAGAAAGAGCATACCAGCGGATCATTGATATCCTTCGAAGGAGTAGGAACTAAGACGATGTTGCGATTGCCATCGGAAGCTGTCGGGGTCAGTCGTTTATACTGCGGAAAGGCTCATCATCTGAAGTGAACATACATTCTTGCACCAACAAGACGTTCCCCGGAGTGCCTGGGGCCATGGTGGAGTTTACCTTTCGTATGGCCAGGGAAAGTGACGAGCCTTTGGATTTAAGTATTCGACTCTATTCATCATGAGTTGCACTGATTCAAAAGCCAGGTCGGAGGAAATACGTGCCTATCATCTTCCTACCCCGCGTGATAACACCTCGGAGAGTTCTAGACTTCATTCACAACATGTCGGCTACTCATTGCGGGAAACCTTATCTGTATTGACTGCCTGTGGAGGGAGCGCATCGTGAAAGTACACAGTCAGCGACTCTCTAAGCTGGACATGGGGTCGTTCCAGAGGAGTGGGGCAAAAGTGTGAGGCGTCCTTTTAAAACTTCCCAATGAGGACTGGTACCAGGGGATGCGCTAAATGCGCTAAAGGATCCTGGAGATCTGAGTCTGACGCCTCCTAAGCCATGATCATGAGTACAGGTAGATCGCCGTCAAATCATTTATCAATTACGTGTATGAACCAGAAAGTGTTCGCCCGTCCTTTTGTACTTTCCTATCAGAACAGGCGTCGATTAGGTAGCTGCCCCTGAGGGGCTGACGATGGGAGATGCCATTAGGACAACTATCGCAACCTGTTGGTTGAGGGGGAGGATTGGTCCATCCGTCCATCTTTACGGCAAAATTTTCCTCTGTTGAATTTCACTTGCCATCTTTAAAAGCGTGGATACGTGCGTTTCATTTGCAAAACCACGCAGTCACTTGCTTTTCGAACCTACCCTACCTCAGCTGTCGAAAATGTCCTCACTTGAGGCTCGCGCAGCAAATGCGGCGGACTATGCCTGGTCAAGGCCTCATGGGCTTATTGAGAGGCCGGGGGAATACGTCGATGAGCCAGAAGCATGGGTTTACTGCGACAAGTTCTCCTACCATGAAGGTGAAACTGTTTCCCTGAGAACCCATACGACTGCCGAAGCCTACGATATTGAGATCATTCGAGACGGCCATGCTCCACGGACAGTATACACCAAGGCGGGATTGAAAGGTCAAATACAGAAAACGCCAAAGGATGCTTATGCGCAAGGCTGCAATTGGCCCGAAGCGCTCTCCATCGCCATCGACTCTTCCTGGGAGCCGGCCTTTTATCTGGTCATCATTCGCATCAAGACTGCAAGAGGTCGAAATTACGAGCGGGAAGGCTTTTTCATTGTCAAGTCCCGACTTCCTGACTCAGCCGACATTGTCCTTGTGCACGCGACCTCAACCGTGCTGGCGTATAACGATTGGGGAGGTGCCAACCACTATCGTGGAATCGCCGACGGCTACCAGAACAACACCCCCAGCTACCTTTCCAGCACTCAGCGCCCAATAGCCAGGGGGATGCTTCGTATTCCCCAGAATGCACCTCGCGAAGCAAATGGAGAGATGGTGGTCAAGCATGGCGACACGCCCAGGTATCCGCACTTAGAGTATGCCTGGTACTTTCGGTACTCTCGCCATTATGCTGATGCCGGGTGGGCAACTTATGAGCGTCCCTTCACTGTGTGGGCTGAGAGGGCGGGATATAAGATTCACCACCTTACGCAAATGGACTTGCACGCCGAACCTGACTGCCTCTCTGGTTACAAGACCGTCGTTATCGTGGGTCACGACGAGTACTGGACGTGGGAAATGAGAGACACCTTGGATCGCCATATGAACGAAGGTGGAAATCTTGCCCGGTTTGGTGGCAACTACATCTGGCAAGTCAGAATGGACGAGAGGATGCAGACGCAGTTTTGTTACAGGGTGCCGAGTATCGATCCCATTACGGAGAGCGACCCAACGAGGACGACTACGTTTTGGGACTGGGAGCCGATCGGGCGGCCGGGGGCGCAAACAGTCGGCGTGACCGGTACGATGGTATGTGACAAACGCATATTCGACAGAATATCTGCTAATCATGAATTTGCATAACAGGGATGCTACACTCGCTATGGCATGGCAGCACCGCGCTCATCTGGAGGGTTTCAAGTCTACAGGCCCGAGCACTGGGCTCTTGAAGGGACCCAGCTCCGATACGGAGACAATATCGGGGCTCACCCAATCAATATTGCGGCCTTTGAGGTCGATGGGGTCGACTATGAGATTCGTAAGGGGATTCCATATCCCACAGGAAAGGATGGAGCGCCGGAAGATTTGCAAATTATTGCCATGTGCCCGGCTGTTTTCGGTGAAGTCGACTTATCTTCCGGTACCGAACCAATTGGTGGGCCCCTCTCCGAAGTGTAAGTCAACGATCTCGTGAAAGTTGAGTGAGAAGAAGAGACTAACATTGTCGCAGCATTGCCTTGTTCAATGAATCATACAAAGGTATGAATATAGATATGCCGGAGTACTTGCGCGATAGAGAGTACGGATGTGGAGTGATTGGAAGCTTCACCAAAGGCAAGGGCCAGGGCTTCTGTGCGGGGACTTGCGAATGGGTTGTTGGCCTCATCAAGCAGGATCCTTTTGTCGAACTGATTACCAAGAACGTTTTGAACAGATTTATTAGATGATTTCGATCAATAGCCGGAGCTGGAGATAGTCGGAAATAAAATCTGGTAGGCAGGCTGTGTTCATCATGGTTCTCGGTATGTTACCAGACACCAACTTCGACTGAAAGTTCTCGAGCGATTGCATCAGGCGTTACAGTAACTCCTGCTTCTTTCCTATTCCAATAGACTCTCATGACACGAAGCAGTGGATCCGCAAGGGAGGGCCTAAATGTCGATCCAAGGATTGTAAGCAGCAGGTTCTTGGCCTGATAGTACGGCGCGGATGGCTGGCATGAGCAACAGATCATGTATGCTGGCCATATAAGAGCCCGTTCATTGAATAGGGAATCGTCCTTGTGTTGGTTCCACATGCTGAAAGTGAACTTTGCCAGGCTTTCAATCGTCGTGTCGTGGCTGACTTGAGATTGTCCATATCCGTGGGTGTACAGAAGTAGAGCCAGAGCGAACAACAAGAGTATACTGGGTTCGTTGATACCATCTAACCTGGCTCGCAGTATGTATATGTCGAGGTCGGCTCCAATATCTTGTTGTAGAGATGCCCGCGCTACGAGGTCCAGGAAAGGCCGAGGCAGACCTGTTATTGATTCAAATCCTGGTCTTCCCATGCAATGTTTCCACCAAATGTGTTGAGGTTCTGACTGCCTTCCTAATATCCAGGCGTTCATGTCCAGCCCAGCGATCGCTTCAATCATGACGTGGTTGACTGTGTTTGTCATTGCTAATCCCAGTAAGGCAGGCAGCTGGTGTGTCCAATAGTAGCCCGCTCTCATCTGAGAATCGATGATCAGCATGAAAATGATCTAGAGGGAATGTTGGTACCTACCGATAGTTGTACAATCAAGAGTGTGCAGGCTTCGACAATTTCCATCCGCTTCAGATCCGGCTGCTTCGAAAGCTCTATCTTAAGGCTCGTGATTGCACGATCGATGGAAGCCAGAGACGATACCAAAGACCCCTGATGAAGCTGCTCCAGCGCAATGATACCATCCCGGATCGCCGGGGTCTGGTTGCTCAGAGGACCCAATTTGGATAGCACGGAATTATTCGATGTCTTGGTCCAGTGCAGGAGCTTTTGACTCCTACAAACAACTTTCTATGTCATCAGCGGAGATGTGGCCCAATGGGTCAAGCAGTCTTACAATGATTTCGTTGTGAGTCATCAAGGCTGCAAGGTAGCCCGGGGGAGAGCAGGTCTTTCGCCGTCGTTTGGGGGTCAATCGGGCTTACGCGCCGCTTCAATCGATCTATTGGGAAATCGGTAACCACGAAGGCATGTTTTGCATGCCATACCAGGGCCTTGGAATAATCACAGGGCTTGTTCAATCTCTTGCATCGACTGCAAACAGGCATTGTCTCGTCGCATTTGGAGCTCACGCGACGGCATTGTTGGCATCCATTTTTCGAGCGTGAATAGCGAAGTCTCCTTGGTGGCATTTCGTAGGCTAGAAAATTCCGCACGTTGCGTTCAAAATACTGCACAAATCTCCTTTGACTGGCTGCGGAGCTTCAGCGCCAGCTGCAGGATACTTGAAGGAGACCAGATCCAGAGCCCGAGTACGCCCAGACCCATATCAAACTCAGCCATGCCGAAATCGGAGAAACGGTAAGCTTGGCAACCCCTTCGGTACTTTTGCTCCAGGTCGTTCCTTCATGCCTTATAGCGCGTGGCGGTGTCTTAGAAAGTTTGTTAGTAAACTTAATAATCTGTCATTAGTCTATTAATTACAATAAAGATATATTAATAATACAATTGCAGTGGATCGAGCACACAAATGTTCCATACAGACGCATCTTCTCTTAGTCGGAATCCGTAATAACATGTACAATCCCTAATTGCAAAGCCGAACTAGTCTAACGACATAGTAAGGCTTTGCGTAAGATCTTCCAAGATCTCGACAGGTGTTTCTGCTGGTGGTGCCGCGGCCGGTGCATTCCCCACTGTTTCTCCCCTTCCTGATGATGTTCCCAACGGGCCCCCGTTCGACTCTTCCGATTCTGATGGGTTCATCGACAGCGTGGCCTGGCTTTGGCTAAGTTGATGCCCAGTTTCTGAATCTGCTTTAGCTGCGCTTTCGCGCTTCCTTTCCTTCCTTCTCGCTTTTTTCTGTGCATTTCTCCTTCTCTTCGCATTCTCTTGTGTAACGCCAATCGAGGCATGGTTTTCGGCCAACTTGGTATGATTTTCCATCAGGTCGTTATGGATGCGTAACTGTCTCCAATGCATCTCCATCATTCCTTCGTGCCACATCGTCAAGCCCTCATGCACGGCGCTGATTCTAGTATGTTGCCCGCGTGGCCGTGCATACAGTCGAGGAAGCTGCGCGTTAGCCGTATTGAGAAACCGCATGTGTTCCGCGATTTCGGTCTATGTGTTCATGAGGTCGGCATTCAAGCGGAAATGCTTCTCCATTCTGTCGTTCATTGTTGTGGTTCCACTGATTATGGGAACCTGCGGGACAGGCGCGGCTCTTCTATTGGCTTGGTCGATATAGCATTCGATGTCTAGTAATTGATAGAGTGAGTAGTGGTTTTCCCCATTGTTGATTCCGATCGCTTACCCCCAAATATAAGCTTTGTATAGCTTTCGGGATGTGGGTGCGAAGTCTCCCCAGCAACGGAATTGGAAGACGAGTTACTTGCGGCAGGAGACGAGGTGGTGCTGGATGAATCGAGTTCGGTAGAGAAACCGCTTGTTGCGTCCGTCATTGTGAAATCCCGAAGTCACACCTGTGCGGACTCAAATGTATGATATAGTAAAGATCCCAATAAAGAATGTATCGACTTGCATGTGTTGCGAAACGCGAGAAAACTGGTTGGTTGTTGTTCTTTGGGGATTTCGCGGACGAAAGGTATACCCTAGGCTAGGGGCCATCTCTTCCCTAGAAAGATTCGCACTCTCCCCCATAGCTTACTATCTCTATTTTTGGCGTGGTTTGCGCCTGACTTGACTTTCTCAAGTTATTGCTTAATACAGCAATATATTCGAGCTCCGCAAGAGCGAATCAATCCAGGTTGCTTTATTTGACGTCCTTCCCTCTTGTAAACGAAGACTATGTGTGAACTCCCAATTCCACCTCTACCAATATCCAAAGCCCAGAGGAAGGAATTATAGCTCTGGACACTTTTTGTTCCGTAAATGGAGCCACGGATGGATCAGCTATGACTGAGACCCTAGTAGTGCAATATCACATGTACAATAAATGTACACTTGTGAAACTGGGCGTATCTAACCCAGCTCAGCCAGTGGGCTTATGCAGCTGTGGCTAGTTGACGAAGGTATCTCTCAATCTGACATCAATCAATACTTCAACTGGGGTTATAAGCTATTTGGGTATAAGCTTTTGAGGCTCCCTAACCCCCCTTATATAGAGAGACGATTCGTAAGCTAACTAAAGCCGTCATATGCAGTGGAGAAACTTGAGCCACCTATAGCGCTTCTAGGAGCGGGGTGGGAGTAAAACCTACGAAAATTCAAATTATAGAGTTCGAATAACGGTCTACGACGAATCCCGCTGCAGGTTTTGGTGCTGAGTGACGCATTGGCCGGTTGCATATAGTCATTATGTGCTCTATAGATTTTCCCAGCGTACGTGGAGCTGCGCCGGTAGATGTGGTCGCTGGCGTGGGTGTCTGTCACTTCCTACACTTGAAAGGCAACGCCAGCCAGCCTCGCCGTAGCCCCGCAATTGGGATTGCTAATAAACATTACCGTAGCTCAGTCCTCTCGTACTACTATCAAATTCAAAGTTCTGATGAAATGCATGCACACGCATTGTTCGACAGAGCCAGCATCCGCAACCGCTGATTCGCTGCTACGTACGCGTACGGCTGCTTTACTTGGTCTAGCAGCTGCAGTAGGGTCACTAAACGCGGTAGCTATAGATCTGATCTGATAGTGCGGCTGAAGTGGCTGAGCCCTGCATCAATTCCCGCTTGGCTTTCTTATAAGGATCACGCGACTCGTATAGTCGCCGGCTTGTTTGATTAATTGCCTGACGGTCCTTACACGATAATAATTACACATCCGGCCTACGAATTTCAAAAGACATCATTCTCTTCGCGCTATTGTCTGTCTCGGCCATGTCATCGCCGGGAGACCCTACGACCCGACTTGATGCTTCGAAGAACGAGATCAGGCTACTGTTACTGCAGCCTGGCCCCCGTTCCCATGGCCATGGGGACATTCGATGCCTTCGAAAGACGGTCTCTTTGAAAGAGAACCCTCGTTTCGAGGCTCTATCTTATGCGTGGGGAGATCCGGCGATCCTAGAGCCCATCTTACTGGATAACGAACTGTTCCACGTGACAGCAAGCGCATACGCAGCTCTAAAAGCTTTGCGATACGAGGATAAGCCTCGCGTGCTTTGGATAGATGCGATTTGCATTAACCAGACGGATCCAGATGAGAAGTCCGAGCAGCTGAAACTGATGGGCTCGATTTATAGGCGCGCAGACAGTGTTCTCGTATGGCTTGGTGAGGACAGTGAAGAGGATGGAGATGCTGTTTCAATTCTCAAGACAATGACCACCAGGGTAGGAGCAGATAACACGCTGAAACCTGGCAATGAAGTCCAAAATGGAGCGAAACAAGTGCAAAAATTCCTCTCAAGATCGTGGTGGGAACAACTGTGGGTTGTGCAAGAAGTGGCACTCGGGCGGCATGTCGTCTTCCAGCAAGGGTACAAGGAACTGAACTACGAGGAACTTATAGCCGCTTATTACTCGACCCAGCGCCACTTTGGGGAACAACTGCAGATGTATAGATATGGCGTGTATAGCGGCAACGCCTATGAGTTCATGGATGTATTGGAATCCGTGAAAATGTTGAACCATACCCGGAAGCTATGTGGGACAGATTTCGGCGACGATTGTGATCCAGCCCAAATCCGAAAATCTACCATGACTTGGGCGACTGTTGTCAATCTTCCACGCAATAAGAAGACTTCAGTGGATAAGGACAGGCCTTACGCGCTTTACGGCCTTTTGCCACCCACGATAACTCAACAACCCAATCTGGAGCCCTCCTACACCTTAACTACGGAACAAACATACGCCAACGTTACTTTTAGCATCATCGAAGCTACGATGTCCCTCATGGTGTTGAACTTTCTGAACAGAAAAAGATCCACCGAACCGCCGGGTCTCCCATCCTGGGCTCCAGACTGGAGATTGCATTCTGAAAATAGATGGGAGGGTAATGCGCGTGTCTCACGGAAATATCTCTTTAACGCGTCTCAAGGGGCACCGTTCTATATCCGGAGGTTAACCTCAGCCACCATTGGTGTGAAGGGATTCTTCGTCGACTTAGTCCAACAATGGAGAGCAGTTCCGCTCATGCCGTCCGCGAGCCCGATGTTGGACGGGTGTCATCATGCGTGGCGGGAGATGTGATACGGATCCCGAGAATGCAATGCCCAAAAGGTACCTAGACGGAACTTCGGCGGAAACAGCGTTCCGAAGAACCATGGTGTGGGATTGCACCCCCAACGCTGACGAGGAAGATCTGATAAGGCTTACGCAAGAGGAAGGGATAGCAATGTTCAGAGCACATGATCATGCTGTCAAGGTCGCCTATGGGGACGCCCCGGGCGACTGGGACGTGGCTGGGCAAAGCCTGTCCCTTGCGGATGCCAGAAGAACAAATTACATGATGAACTGTGCTAAAGGCCGAGCATTCTTTGTCACTGCCACAGGCCTGATTGGAATGACACAGTCAAACGTCGAAGCGGGTGATCACATCTTCATAGTCGCAGGAAAGAGTCATCCTGTTGTCCTCCGGCCGTCGAAATTATATGCGGATACGTGGCATGCCGTGAGCGAGTGTTACTTACACGGGTTTATGGATGGTGAGGGTGTAAGAAATGCAAAACTCTGCGCGAACGTTGAGGAGATGCTATACTCGGATCCAGCTATCCAATCTCTCAAAGGTACTGAGCGCAAACCCTTGTGGGAGGGTTTTACGGAACAACCTGAAGAGCCATGGAAGATGGTCTTGATCGAATGACATCATTTCTAAACGTCAGGCAAGGCCTCCGCACCTTTTCCAAGTCTTCTATGGCTTAGAAGTCATCTTAGGGTTTCGAAGGCTATACCCTTGGTCGAACCGCAAAAGACTGGGATCCCGACGGGCTTGTATCTATTGCAATACCATATATACCAGTTTCGCGTACCCATCTTTCTCCTTACATCTTTCGTATTTGGTCTTACAAAACGCTGAAAGGAAATTGATGGCTTCATGACGACTGAGTTGTCGTACTCGTGGATCCAAATATGCGCTGTTGCTATATACGTGACGTTGAACAAGCCGAAGCGCGCCTTTTTGCGTTGTTCCCCGATCCGTTAAAGAACATCAGCTATCGCAATATGCTCTCTCTACTTCCTACGGTGAATTTGCAAAAGTTTCCATCAAATCGTGGATGCATCTCGAACTCACATCCACGGGGACGGAAATCTTATGGGAAACCGAAACGATCAAGACCGATCTACCGGATCCCATTCTGCAATACGTCGAAAAGTTTTGATGCACAGGTAGCATGTGCCGTTCTAGGGGTGCTAGCATCTCCCTCGAAAAGCTGCAGTTACAATCTTGGACGCCATGTTGACGTTTTCTCCACTCCCCCGGTTCGAAAACCCAAAGCCTAGGGAAATGCACCCTGGGATATGTCCTCCTTTCAGCAAACCGAAAGCTGTTGACACAATGGGACTAACGTCCCAATTCTTTTTTTCTCAGCGTACAACCCATGTGTTTTCTACGTCTTCTGGAGAAAAGGGACAAGCCAAAACACCTGTTCTCTCCGCATCTCCCGCCGTTGCCCGTTTCTAAAATCTACGCACACTGCTTATGTGTCAAACTCGCCCTCCATTCTCCCTGAACAAAATCACAAAGTGCAATGACTCATGCCATCTATCCAAAATTGCATCGCCTTGGCATCTGCTTGAAAAGCGTTTCCCCGACTCTCCCTGGCGGGAAACTCAATGACTGCCCCAGGGTGAATCATCCTCAAAATATGGAGGAAGAACTTCGATGCTTTTCATGTGGCCTATCGTATCCCACGCTGGCATATGACGGAAGCGCGAGCCGCAATCGTATGTGAGTGCATACTATGAGAAGTGAAACCACACATCGAAATCCCGTCCCTCACACGGTATGGATACCCCTCACTCAAAATAAGGCTAATTGGCCCCTTCCAATGGTGGCATGCCCCAGAGAAGTCAAACAAAAGCAACACTTCAGGGCGATGCATGGAGGAGTGACGTGTCACCCCAAAATCAGACTCGGTGGCCATGTATGCAAAGCCCTCAGTTCAAGGAACGTTGCTGTTGTTCTATGTGCGCATCTTACAGAGTAGCAAAACACATAAATGAATCCAAATCCCTCAATGAACATATGACACCACACACCAAAAATCACCTCTCATGTTTTTCATGGAGAGGCATCGATCACCGAAGAGACAAGGAGTTCAGCGGCTGCCTTGATGGCGATATCCGTCAGAAGATTTGAAAACCAATGGAAGAGTTAATCAACCACGCTTATGGAGGAACAACACCATCCACCAAAATAAGGTTGACAGCCTACTCATGTCCGGCACCTGCGCCCGTGGTCCTCTCTGAAACTGCCTTCAAACGAGCGGTGCGAATTACCGTGTTCCTAAGGGTTCCAGTGCCCCTCTCCTCATTTCAAAAAGCAACAGGCAAACGTCGCCGTTCGCGCGCGTCGGCCAATGCTTCGCGAACAAGTACGTATTACGAGCGACGTGGCACCTCAACAACTGGCCACAACTGCGAGATAACCTCCGACAGTCCTACTAGAATACTTCCTGCAATTCTTGGCGTTTCCTTGCTGGCGATATACATATATATACCGCACCTCCTGCCCAGGGCCACTTCTCAGCATCTCCTCAAAAACAATTATGAAAGATATTCTCAGCATGTCGGGTTCCGTATCCTTCGACTAAATGTTAGATCTCCCACGGACCAGTCGGGGACAGCTGTACCAAAAGCCACTGCATTGTCCTGTATGTCTTGGACAGCCACTTCTCTACCTTCAAAACTGGAACCGGCGCATTGCGTGTTACTCACGCTCATTTTCAACCTGTCAATATTCTCATGACCATAGAAGAGAAAAGAGATATCACGCGCTGGCGCTTCCAGGCCTGCCGTCCAGACCGGGAATTCACCAAACGGAACAATGTTCGCTCAATGTCTCTGTCCACAACCTTAGCAGAAACTGGAATCTAAAGGCATGACCCGGCATGGCAGCTGTTCCAAATGACCGGCCTTGAGAACATGACAGCTGGCGAAAACACCGACAACCGCACGGGATGTCGTGGCAAACACTTCAAAACCAGAGAACCCACGAAAGTCCGATTACCTATTGCAAGTCTCCATATAATCCCGCTCTCTTGATCCTCTCCTCGATTCCCTCCTCTTCTCAAAAACAATTCCCTTCTCAACATCGGTCCAAAAAATCTCGAGAGGCTTCAATGTTCTGTCCAGCGCTCCTCGTTTGATGCCCAAGAATCAAGATATATGTAGCCCTCGCCTCGAGAGAACGAAAAGGAAAAGTTAGATTTCGATGGCAACTGGTCCAAAATCATTTCGCTGCTGAGAACCCATGACCTAGAGGACTTTCCAAATTTCACGTAGAGACCAGACAATGTCTTGCACCTCCTGCCTGGGCCCTCCTATTATTATCTCTTCAAAAAGTTATGGACACCTAAAAGAATGGTCTCCTCTGCCGCTCCATTCTCGACCCCTAGAGTTGGACCGGGAGTGGCATGCCTGCGTCTGTCCCCTTCGCCGGGCAAAACCAAATATCCGGAACCGAATCGATCATGGTACCTTGTCCAAAAGTTCGCGCCCGCGCCTGCGCATGTCCTAAAAACCTTCCCATGTGTATACGTTGGCTAATCCATGTGTTGCACATCCTGGCCGGGTATTCTTATTGCCATCCCTTCAAAATCTTTTACCCCTGGTGAAATGTTCTCCTGGCTCCATTCTCGACTCCCAAACTCGTCCGCGAGAAACTGTGTCTACGTCCGTCTCCTTCGCCGGGCAGTCATGAAATGTCAAATTCCAGTCCCGCATGGAGATGAATAGGACAGCTGTCCAAAAAAGCGGTTATGCAGTACAATGTCCCAGAGAACGTTTCCGGCAAATCAAAAAAGCCACACTAATGTACATGCATATGCCTCCCACTTTCAGCGCAGGCCCTTCTTCCTATGGGATCTTTTACCCAGAAAATATTAAGCTGCCTAGCCGACGTATCATGTTTCTCCTCGCGATCGAGAGCTCCGGTCCAGATTCCTACTTCCGTGGAAGAGCACACAGAGTTGGCGTCCGTCCGCTTCGCCGGCCATGGACAAGACCATAAATTTGGTACACTGGGACCCAGAGACACAGGGCTTTCAAAAAAAAAAAAAAAAAAAAAAAAAAAAAACAAAAATTACAAAATAACAAATAAATAAAACAAAAAAAA
>JAFHBW010000992.1:0-30793 GCA_019022765.1 Westerdykella sp. P71
CATCGACCCAGCTCTTCTGTCACAGCGCTGAACTCCTAAAAGTTGGGTAGTACCTACCCTCATGTGGGCGATCTTTCGTTCAACCTTATTTCTTTAATACACTTGAGAATATATACAAGCTGTTGAAAGTATAACCTTGAAGCCATGATATATTGTGGTGACCGTTCAAGTGTTGCTCGGCCAATATTTGATCTGTCACCGAACAACTTTCACTCTCTCCTCACCAACACCACGACTTTTGGGCTTTTTCCCCACCCATAGGCTGAATCATGTGTCCTACGACATTCCCGCGTCCAAAAAGGCTAATGCATCGAATGCCTTGATCGATAAAACCCCAGTGACGGCGGTGAGAGCCGCGTGTGGCGAAATAAGGCATTTGTGGTCATGTGACAGGGAATTCCCTTTGAATCTTTCACAGGAGCACGATAATAAACACGTGACTCGCTGTCGGCGCGTTAGGGCCCGGTTTTCAGGTGCCTAATGGGGGTGCGCCGACCCAAAACAAAACGACCCGCTCGTCTTCCCCAACCGTTCTAGTCCAATCTTCCCCCAACCAAGGCTAGATACACCGACCGACCCAGGTACCGACGCGGAATAAATAATTCCGGCTATACTAGACCATTTCCTGCTCCGACGTATTTATTGTTACCAAGTCCCGGAGAGGGACTTTGTTTACGACATGGCAGACTGCCATTGGTATCCTAAAGTATGTACTTCCCCTATGATCCATAATCGCTTCGTTTTAATAAACACCTCATGCTGATGTGCTTAACCCACAGGTTCGTTCCTACTCTGAGCTCATGCAAGTGATGGGAAACAACGGGGTCCCCTTTACTGGTGACGGCTTCGACGAAACAAGCTGCGATTACAACAGCGATAATTCAGTGCACTACACCCAGAACTTTGAGTGGACGGGTGCCACGCCGTGCAACGTCGACCGTAGGACCGCTGCCAATTCTCGCACGGAGGATGAAGTCACCAACTACAACATCCAGTACCATCATTTGCCGAGAGCTGCACCCGGCGTTCAAACTTTCGGCCCAACATCGACAGGTCAGTCACTCGGTCCATACAACAGCACAGGCTCTTGCTATGCGGACTTTACTCAGCCTTCGTGGAGCAATATGCCAAACAGCGCCGACGGTATGGGTGGGTTGGACGTTTCGCAAGGGATTGGCCCAGCCCTATTGTCACTATCTACACCACCGACTAGGACCACTAGCGGGATGGCCTCGTCCATTTGCGACAACCGCATAGCAACACCGGTTTGGCAACATATCCAGGCTCAACGGGAACGATCACAGCGACCTGCCGCCCACGATAGGCGATACCCCCAAATTCCTCCCCGTCCCGTCGAAACAGCACAGATCGCCGCAATACCGAATGGCGATGGCATTCCCTCGGGATTTATTGACCATTCAGCCCCCTCGCACTCAGCCAAACGGGGAAATATTCGAGTCCCAGGCGGCAGCCTTGTTTCTGAGATGAAAGCCGATCTGGCGCCGGGTTCAAACGAATCCAAGCTGTCGAGTACAGATACCCAAGGACAAGCACGGCAATCTCAACAAACGCCGCCCACTGTGAGCAGAAAGAGGAAGAGGGATGCGGGTAGCAGTACGGTTCCACAAAAGCTTGACAAGGATCACAGTACTGGTTTATATTTCAACAGCATTGCCGATGTTCTCGCCAACGATAGTAGGCAGGGATTCACGTGTCCGCAGCCCGACCCAACTATACCGACAACTGTTTCCGAGAGGCAAACACATGTGAAGGAAATAGTTAGTGCGATCATGAACATGACTGCCGTGCTAGAGGCCCCAAGAAGTTTGACTCGATGGCGCTCCAATCCTCCCTTCTACGAGGACACTCATGTTGAAAAGATGGGTTGGAGATTGCTAGCCAGCACGATGAAGGTCCATCAATCTCGTTGGACCTACCCAATTTATGACAGACTGCTCATGGAGACCATTGAAGGAACGGCACACTGGTCTTTCAAGACGCGCATGGATCTGATTAAAGAGGTTTTGAAAGTAAGTCCGATTCTATATTGCTTCCTGTGTTTTAATAACATCCTAGCAGTACTCCAAAAGCACATGCGAGACCATCCTGAAAGGAGAAAAGATTTGGACTCTGATAGGCATGCCGCATAAATTGAAGACCAGTACCCGAATGAACAGCATTCAGAAAAAGGACAGGAAGCACTTGATTGAAAGAGGAAGGGAGGCAAAGAGGCAAACGACAAATGGGGTTGGTACAGTGTCTCAAGATCGGAAAGTAGCTGTGCCAGATCAACCTGAGGATGCATCCATCGACGCGCCAACGATGCCATGTGGAGCTACATCTACTACGACAATGGATAACAGTAACGCTGATGCGCATACCGGCAAACAGCCAGCGGCAAAATTCCTTTCGCCGAGTGCAGACGGACTTTCACCTTCGACTGTTGCTTCTACCGAGCTTGTGGACTCCACGCAACCGACTCTCGCGTCCAACGAATCAGAGTTCCAGGATGCGGGATCGCACAAGTGTAAGAGGCGCAAAAGGTCTATGGAAGAAACCTCCCCCAAAAAGCCTGGGCAATTCAAGAAGCGTCGTACGTGTATCTTGAACAAAGATCCTGCGAAAAAGGTGGAAGGGAGGATGTCTCAAGACAATCCGTTCTCGTGTGAAAAGGATACGATCATGGCGCATTCGGTTTCCTCCAGGACTTTGCCAGATGAACCCAGCTCCAAGAGAGATTATAACATCTCAACCATCCCGCAGGGAGCTCCAGTGGTTGAACCTTCCCAGGGAGAACTGCAGTCGGCCACTGGCCGAGAAGAAGACGTAGCTAAGGGCGAAAACGCTGTACCCGACATGGATGGGACTGCTGGCTCAGCTGAAGAAGCCGATATTGCGCGTTCAATTGGAGACAAGGTTTAGAGCTTAGTACGTGGATCACAAGAGAACCTTTTTAAGAGAAGGCTGGAGAAGGTCTGCTTTGATACTGGGTGCTGCAAAGGGACCTTCATGTATCTGCTACTGAAAGGTAGCTATTCGGATATGTACTTGCCCAAGCTGCTGGGACGCGGTTTACTCGATACACTCTGCTGAAAAGCGGTTATTTTGTGTATGTGAATAATATTCAGCAACTATCCTTAATATATCTGCTACTTCAAAAGGCTACCTGCTTTACCATAGCCGCTCACTTGTCGTCGTATTATCATGTGCTGTACCGACCTTAGTGCTAATGAGATACCATGCCCCTGAAGCTTAGTCAGCAATCCAACAAAGCGATCATCTTTCGATTTGCATGTCGCTCTTGGAATGGCCTAGAAGCTTTATACAGTCCACCGATTGAGACTGTGTGGGAAATTGACCATGGTGTGCGTTTTGTCCGGTTAAGACCATCCATCTTCAGCGAGATGTAAATGGTCTCGTCCACTCCTGCTAAAGGGTAGCACGAGCCCGATGATGTGCCTATCAAGATTATAAGGCACAACGATGAATGTAGATTGTAGCGACCTGTAGCATACAAATTTTGCACCTTAGGAGCAATAGTCTTCAAGGTCGACAAGTCACCGTCTCCTTCATCGGCCTGCACAGAAGCAGGCTGAGTGGAACGTGAACTCTACTCAAAGTGCACTCACAATTCTGCCTCGACTATCTCAGTGTTTATAGCCCAGCTCAAGTTTAGCGAGAACATCCATATGGGTTGCTTATGGCAGGCTCTGCCGCGGTCCTTGTGTTGATCAACGGCTGTTTTCTAAAGGCACTCGCCAAACCCCTCTACCTGAGTGCAAGTGCGCATTCCCTATCGCTCGATGCGTGCAATCCAAGTACGTCTCAAAACCCCCTTGGGTTGAGTGAGCCACTCCTTCCTCAAGAAACTATCAAACACTCAAACTCGTACGCCTCCTGCGCATCGAAAGTGGTGCTTCACTACTTTCAAAATCGCTGTCTACTATTCAAACCTTACATCTGAGATTTAAAAGTTGGCAAGCATCCACACTAACATTAGGCGCAACCGGGACTTATCGATGGAGCCGCGGTTCTGTAAAGCTTGGTGCTTGACTTGTCGTTTGTAGCCCGCCGCGGAGCATAACCACCTCTGTTTTCATTATAGGGCCAACTACGGCACCTAGGCACACTGGCTGAACAATATTTGTTTTCGGGACGACGCGTGGCGGACACAAATAGCTGTGTCTCACAAACGGCTGGACACTCAAGGGTACGGTGAGAAGAGCCCAATTCTGAGCGGCTTGAGGCGCTTTTTGCCTGTCTGAAATTGTCGTTTACGTCTCGCGATTGGGGTATGCTCTGGTCTAGTATTAAGGAAGACCGAGATGAGTCGCTCTGATAGTGTAAATACAATGTGGTTTGACTCTAGACAACCAACGGATGGAGGACAGCATGACTTTCCTTTAAAATCAACGCACCCCGCATTCCACGTGTAGACTGAAAGTTATATCTAATACGATCGAATGGTCACTAGGTTAACGGGTAAACACTCGTTTCTTCCCAATTCTAGGACACGCGTATCGCAGGGAGCGGATCGTTGACCGAACATCCACACCAGACCTGAAACAACCGCACATTGTCTACCCAACAGGATGTGTAAATACAATGCAGCGGACACTAATCTCCACAACACGGCATGCATAGATTTCCACCGAATACCTTTGGGCGGCGCCGACCACGGCAGCGTATCTTAAAAGGGAAGCCATGCTCTTGTAAGCATCATTCGGATGCAGGCTCTCCAGCTCGGGCGGAGAAGGCGAGTCGACTCCGTCAGCTCCTCTACTATTTCTTCCCGCAACCTCCGTCGCCACCCGCTTCCCGACCCGGCCCAGCTGAGGAGAGGCAGAGGGACTCTAACAAAAAGCCACGGAGAGGCTACGGGAAACGGGGACGCTGCGAAACTAGAGGGAAACGGATGCCGACATGTTGGAGGCATTCACTTGTGGTCTGTGCGCAAGCTGGAGTCCATCCAGCCCCCACTTTTTTACGTGTAGCGGCGCGGTGTTGTTTACAGTCCACAACTCATGCTTAACTAACCACCCAACTATATAGCAACAGCACAATTTTTTCAGGTCCTTGCACCACACTTCCAGATATTCTCAATCGCTCCAAATCACGTCGTTATCTCCCGACCGCACCTGGCAGTCCCTCTATAATTGCACTCTTGCCACACCTTAGACGGCTCCACCTGGAATCCTCGGAACATGGTCAGTACACCTAGCCTTTCCCCCACCCCACATTGAAAGCTGTTTACTCACGGGGCACAGGTTTCCAACGCCCATAGGCTTCGGTCAAGGGCGCAGGAGAGCGACATGACTGGAGCCATCCGCAGCGGTACCATCAGATCGAACTCAAGCTCTGACCGATCGAGGCTCCCCACGTTTGCCCCGAGGCACCTATCGCTCGAGGAAGCATTTCGGCTCTTCCCGAACACGGAAGCTCGCAACTACAAGCTGTTCGAAAATGAAGAGTCTGAAGAACCTGAAGAGTATTCAACACCTCTGACCCCACAGACCACCGATCTGCTCAAGTCGGTCCCAAAATCAGACGATGACACACCGCCAAGCAACCCTCAACCGAAGCGACAGCTAGGACTTCACTTCTCCAACATGCAAGAAGTGAACAGGCACAACAATGTCCCCTTGTTCGCGCCTAATGAGGGCGATGTCACTCTCCAAAAGACGGATGCCAACAGGCAGACGGCTGTCCGGCGGCTCATAGACGCAATCTATCACGTCGAGCTCGACACGGCAGGCGGCAAAGCTAAGAATTATCCTAAGGCGTTCCAAAGCCGCTGGATAAAGCGAACCTACTATAGCCCTGTCCAAATTGAGACGCTGGCATGGAAGATACTGGATGAGGTTGAAACTGTGCAGAGGAATGGATGGACCCAACCTATCTATGATGATGGGTTGAAAGCAAGCATCCTCGCAACCAAGGATATGACCTTCGCGGAGCGGATAGATGCAGTTGAGTCGCTTCTGAGAATGGCCAAGTCACTGTGCGAGAGTGCTCTAAAGGGTGAGAAGTTGTGGTCAATCATTGGCACTCCAAAAACCCTCAAGTCGAGCTCCGAGACCAACAAGAAGTAAAATGCGAAGAAGCAGGCCCGAATTTCCTTGGGGAGAGAAGCGGAAGCTACTGGTTCCGATCGATCGCGAGACAAGACGGTAAATGATGATGGTGCTGAGCCAAATTCAGGTGGTACTGCATATCGTGGGGCCAGCGTTCATCAGGTGTTTGTTGAGTATCCGACGGAGAAAGCTTCTGGGCGATTTGGCCAATCCGAAACCCACAACGAAGGGAAAGATTTTGGCTCTCACGGCAATCATCAAAGCAACGATTATACCGAGAAAGCCAACGGTCAAGCGAAGGGCTACAACGCCATGGATGCGAGAGACGACATGACCACCACACGACAAACCACTGCCCGTTTATCAAAGGAACCTCACCGTTCCATCGAAGACCCCCTTGACCCTGATCTTGGCGACTTCTTGGAAAAAACCATTGCTCGCGAGGGCGCAAAGAATGAGAAGAATGTGAAGGACGCCGACATGTCAGTGACGATGGATGGAGCTCGTTCCAGAGCCGCTCACAACTCCGGCGTACCAACCCCCACTGCGATGGCGCCCGATCACCATCCAACCTCCTTGCCGGCCCCTGTGTGTGGCACTAAGAGCCCTCGTCTTGAAGAGGCTCAAAGAAAAGGCGAGAACACCACGTCGGATGCCACGCAACAGGGCTTGCCTAGGAAGAAGGCACGTGTCACGAGGAGCAACCGTACTTTACGTTCTCGCGCCGGGAAGAAGTGAAGGCATGCCGCGGTGTCTAGTACTATCAGGGCTACCTTAGAAAGACTACGTAGCTCACGATCCTCAATTGAAAACATTACACCATCAAAAACGGTCATGTGTCCGGCGGCTGTATGTCATCAAATTCTATTCAAGAGTGTAACCTTTGGTCAACTTCTTTTGTAGTTCGGAGTCTGTTTCTGTGTATGATACTCCAATGTTGGTCGGATGGTGGATTCGGGATCTGGTTTTGTTATTTCTATCAGCTACCGCAAAGTGGCCTAGTTCGTAGTCTTCTTGCCATCTGTGAGCTACTGAAAAATGGTACCACTGTTAGTATATAATCAAAGCATTGAAAAGACATATTGCTCGTTTGTCCCTCGGCATATATCAAAATGGTTATTGCAGCCCTCAATGACATCTCAGACTTGACTAAACCGCAGACCATTGGTCCATTTCAGCATTGATGTTTCCTTCGAGTAGTATACAATGACGAAATTTTGATAAGGCTTTCAAATTCTATATGAGATACGGAATTCAACTGAAATAGAAGCACTATAGCAACAGGATACGTACGCAAACAAGGGTGAAGAAACCCCGATCAGTGAAAACATTCACTCATGGTCTGTGCGTGCCTATTGGTTCGTCCAGCCCCACGTTTCCCGAGTGTGGCGGCGTGTGGCGGCGCGGTCTTGTTTACAGTCCACAAATTGCGCGCAACCACTTACTCCCGCTATTGTGTCAACAGTATTAGTTGTCAGCTTCAGGACTTCACTCAGGCCCTCTTGTGAACCTGTGTACTCGACCCTCTTACTCGCGGCCCATCAGACCCAACATCCGTAGAACCGATTCCTCGCCATCTCTACTCAGCATTTGAGAGGCAGCCGCCAGTACTCCGCAGCGGTCGGCGACAGCAGAAGGACCACGTAGGATTGAAAAACTGAAGTGAACGTTCGCCGTTTCCGCGCGCCTCCGTCTATTCCGGCTCACGAGTACAGCAGCGACATCTGAGGTCCACAACGCCCCCAAGAGCCACCTCAGGTAGCGTGCACTATGAACCTGAGGTCCGTCGAGATATTGGAGCCTTCATACGCAGCGCGGGTTCTGCCACAGACCTCCCCACCAGATACCCACATCTACAACTGCCAAGGGCAAGCCTCTAGGCTGGCGATCACCCACCGAATGCAAGAAAGCGACAGTCTCATAGACCTTCAGGATACTCATCAGGAAGATACTGCTGCGACCACTGCAGGAATGACCGCGAATCAGAACCATGGTGCGAACAACGCCGGCCACACAGACGACCCGCAATCCACAGAGATACGCTCAATGGCAGATGCAAGTAGGCACTCTAACCAGAGCAGCGCCCCAGACATGGTCAGAGTGTCGCCGCCCGTGGATCCTCCCTTGTTTTTCAGTAGTATTGATTGCGCAAAGGCGGATGACAATTGGGTACGGTTTCCCCCGAGGGTTCCTGACTTCACCATTCCTACTACAGACGCTCGAAAACATGCATACATCAAAAGGCTCGTTGCGGCAATAAATGACATCTCGGACACCGCGGAAGTGCAGAACACCGATCCCTTTAAGAATCGGTGGATCCTCCGAGCAGTATATCGTGATAACGATATCGAGAAGATTGCCTGGAAGGTCTTGGAGAAATCTATTAAACTCCATACCAGAGGTTGGACTACGCCGATCTAAGACGAAGGTGTTATGAATGATATCATGAAGTCCGCTGATTGGTCATTCGAAAACAGAATCTCGTATGTAGAGGCGTACCTTCGATGGTCGAAAACGTGCTGCGAGTCTCTTCTGAAGGGCGAAAACCAAAAGTGCTATTGTCCCGGTCCATGACGAACAAGAAGTCAAATATGAAGAATAAAGGGCGAATCCAATATGCCCAAGAGGCAGAGAAGAAGGGTTCGCTCACTCTGACGAGAGGCGCCAGTAACAGCACAGACGCAACCGGTTCACAGGGCCACGATCAAGCCACAACTAACGCGGCGGCAGGTCTTGCAAAACGAACTGTACAAACAAGGCGGCCACCGAATACTACCAATTCTTACGTCAACATCCCAGGTGTGACTGTCGGTAGCCAGGAGACTACATCGGTTGCGCCGTCGTCCTCGGGGACGGCCGCGCCTGTCGGTGACCCATCGTCCGACGTAGGACAAGCCGGGTTCCAGGCGGACGAATATCCCAATAATGCACAAGTTGTTCCTTGCGATGCAAAGGATGCTATTGACCATCAGTATTTGCACCATCATCAGCGGACCACAGCAGCGATGGGCATTGCGATGGTTTATAAAGCCGTGATACCCGCAAACGGCTTCCATGGCTGGAATCAAGAAACCAATCAGACTGGCGACCACGAGGGGCCCTCTGGAAACATCTTACGCCACGATAGCCAGTTGCCTACCCTTGAAGGTCCCGAATTCGGTCAGGGTGGAGACGTTTTCTTTGATATGAGGGTCGAAATGGCGCCCACAACATCAATAAGTGCCGCCACCCATGTTCCTGGGAATTCCTCAGGACCCGATAGGGAAAATACTAATACCAGTTCAAAATCTGGGCATTGCGTAATCGCCTGTAATAAAGAGGTAGCAATGGAGGCCGCCGTCACCGGTGTAGCATCCCACATTCACGGCACCCAAAACGAGACTGTCACGCCCAGCCAAGACGCAAACCAGGACGCACGTTCAGAGCCCCATAAAAGCCCCGTCACTCACGTTCGCAAACAATCGCGCTATCATTACCCGTGCGAGGATGATGAGGACGAACTGGAAAATGGGGCCAGCAATGGGTCTCCCAGAAAGAAGGCGCGCATGATGGCAAGCTCGCGTTCCCGTCGATCCGACAACCAACAACTGCACACTGGCCTGGACGGCTGTATATAAACAGGGCGCATGGGATACGCAGGTGTCTCTGATGGACGATTTTGGGTTCAACTTTCAAAGACTTCGATGGCTAGATGATCAATCTCCTTGTGGTTAGATTGTGAGGACATAATGGCCATGACTGGAAAAGATGGGGGAACATGGTTCTTGTATTCTAAGCACTGAAAACTGCGTCCAGTTGTTAGTTACTCAATCGAGGGTTTGATGTCATTAGAGCTGCTACAAAGTGGTCTGCAGCACTGTCTGTTAATCGATGGTCGCTACCCTACTGACACGTGGCTACCTGTACCACTTGTATTTGGATTAAACCGTAAGCAGACCTTGAATATTAAGCAGCTGTATGAGGTTTCCTCGTCCGGTGCTCAAAACATGTGCGAGACGTAAGAGGAGCTTACCCTAGGGTAATGCGAAGCAAGTCCTGTGAAGGGTTGGGAGGGACGTTATAGGCATAACACGCTAGATAGTTGTCAAAGATCAGTTGAATGTGAGACATAAATTGCTACGGGATCCTAAAGGAAGAAATGTCCCCAGATTCATTACAAGGCAGCGTGTCGTCTGAGCCATGAGCAGTACGGAGGTCACCTGATCACAACTCTTGGCAAGCTGACTAATTGTAAAGGGGGTACCAACGAGCGCGAGCGCGGTCAGCCGCTGCGAACCACGTCGCCTTCTGTGCATGATGAAGGTACACGAGGAAAGAAACTTTTCGCAGAAACAAACACCCAACTCCAAGTCATGCATTACAAATGCCAAAGTCTTGCCACAATGCATAAAATACGGAATCTTGAGGGCGGGGGACGATACCCAGCGCCGCTTTCATGTTGTCCCGAAGCGGTTTTCTCCCAAAGCCCTTTTTTCTACTTCCGGAACTTATGAGCAGAAGGGAGTCGAGCAGAACGTCTTAGAGGTGGTATCACGATACGAGCCTTCTTCCGAGGCGGATCCTGACCAGTCTCAGTCGAGGTTGCGGTATCAATATCATCGCGGCCATCATCCTCGTGCGGTCGCTTGATTGCGTGGGGTAGATGAGGGACTTGGAATATCTGGTCCGTGGTGGGGTCATCATAGTCTTGCAACTCATGGGATTCGCTGCTATCGGCTGAGATGGGGAACCGCGTGCTGCCACCGAAAAGTGGAAAGTAATCCTCCGTATAGCAATGCATCCCATGAAAATCCCAGTAAAACGCCCCGTTCAACACAGCCTGCAGCTCCCAGGGCAACCTATCAAGGATTGATAGTCCACATCCTATAGTAGCCTGGTCAACGACAAAAGTACGCAAATCCCGCGCTTCATGGCTGTCTCATCAGGGAACATGTAAAGTCTTTCAACATAATGAGTGCACCTAGAGCAGTTCAACAGATCTCTTTGTATATCATGACTTTAATTTGTAGAGCGCACGAAACCCATGAGGGCTTTACTTCAGAGGCCAGGGCGTCTTTCACCGACCGTGACCGACGATGCTTCTTGGGCAGTTCCAGGAACGCGGGCAGTGTTTACAATGTGCTGGTCACGTGTGCGAAGTCGCGTTGCGCGTTTGGAAGACTCTTATCCAGCGCACTATGCGGCGGTCTGAGAACAACCTAAACCTTGAATTCCAACCACCACCCACTTCCTGTTCTGGCTACCCACCCGTTAGACAACCTGCGTTCTCAACTCAAGTTGAGCATCTTTGCCCTTTGTCCGACCTACTCAACGCGTGGCTGCGATCAGTGACCCATTCCCTTCTTTACTATTCCTACTACTCAGTAAACAGACAGCATGGTAAGTACATCATTATTTATCCTAAGTTCAACCCAGACTGAGAAGTGGAAACATTAACATAACCTCAGGCTCCCAAACACAACAAGCGCAACACAGCCATGCGACCTCAAGACAACCAAAACGTTCGACCCGGCTTCCCGCAATACTCGCCGAGGCACCTATCTCCGGATACATCGCTGCGACTCTTCCCTATCGTCACTGTGGCCAACACGAATGGTAAACGCCCTCACAGCGAAGTGGCTGAAGGTTCCTCCGCCAATTCCAAAGACGAGATGGCACCTGCGCCTCGCCCCACTAAAAGACCAAAGCCCAACCAGCGTGATCATGGAGGAGGAAACCGTCACGACGGTCTCTTGGAAAGCTCTCAGGACCCTCGACATGCGACACCATCACAGCCCACGCCCGTCCCCACCGAAAGTGACCGGATGAATCAAAGCGACGCTACCGGACACAGTGGACCCCAGCCGAAGGGGAAGTTTGGTCTTTACTTCTCTAATGTTGAAGAAGTAAACGCCGATAACGCCATCGTCTTTAGACCGGCCCCAGACAACACCCTGCCCAAGTCTGACGAAGAGAGACAGGCTTTGGTGAAGCGCCTCGTGGATGCCATTTGTTACGTCGACCCCGCCCTGACGGACCCCAACACCAAGGCACCCCCAAAGGCGTTCCAGAATCGATGGGTACAGCGGACCTATTATAGCCCAGTGCAGATTGAAAAGGCCGCCTGGGAGGTAGCTAATGACACCGAACGCTTGTATACCCAAGGGTGGACTCGGGTCATCCACGACGATGGCTTGATGAACAGCATCGTAGCTACAAGAGACTGGAAGTTCAGTGAGCGGGTTGACGAAATTGTGTCCCTTCTTCAGGTTGGAAAAAAACTCTGCGAGAGTTTGCTGAAGGGAGAAAAACTGTGGTCCATTATTGGAATCCCCAAGGCCCTTAAGAGCAGTTCTGAAACCAACAAAAAACAGAACGCTCGCAGACAGGTTCGCCTGGATATCGCCAAGCAGGCAGAACCGAACAATAATGGGAAGGCCAAAGATGTCACCACCACTGGTTCCACTGTGGCGACATCCGTGGTGGCACAATCTACTTCAAATGGTGGCCCCGATTCGACCATTCCAGCGACCAGCCGCCCCCGAGGATGGAGTGAGGCACAACCTCCAAGGCAGCCGGAAGAAGTGAGCGAGGAGGTCCATTGTACCATAGAGGACAGCCCATTAGAAGATTCTCAACTGGATTGCGTCGACAACCGGGAGTCGAATCAGGATTGTCCACATCAAGATCAGACCACCGCCATGATTCCTTGCGATCAAGACCTCGACGATCCGCAGCCGGATGTTTCTCAGCAAACCGTCATTGGAGCTCCCGCCCCAGAGGAACCTCACGAGCTTGACAACGAAGCCTCGCTCGACCAAGGGGGATGTAGCGCCCCAGAGACAGGCAATCTGGAGGACATTCTAGGTGATGGTTCTCACGAAACCTTCGTTGGAGCTTCTGCCCAAGAGGAACATCACGTGGCTGAGGACGAAGCCCCGCTCGATGAAGGCGGTTGTAGCGCCCCAGATACAGTCAATCGTGAGAACAGTCTGGCTGTCGTAGGGACAAATGAGAACTTCGACAACGCACCAAACGTCGACGAATCGACTCCGCATTATGAGAACCAGGGCAGTATAAGCTCCTATGAAGATACTGCGGTCACTTTGGAAGCGCCTAATGCTTCCATAAATCCTGGCGAGATGCACCCTTCCAACGCCCCGGACGAGTACAATGACCCATCTTCGGGAGAGCCATCGAACTTTCCGTTCTTCGCTGAAGGGGAGTCATCGTCAACGCAGACGTTCCTTGAGGAATTGGACGAGCTTCTCGACAGGGAACTCCCTCGAATGGATGCAGCCAGGTCGCCGGAGCCTGCCAGGTTTATGGACGAGGATAAGGTGGTATATCAAGCTGCCCAACATCCCAGCACGTGGACCATTGTCCCCCATCACGAGATTCCCAAGGGCTTTACCCGGCTCACAACCTGCGGAAGCAAGCGGTCTCGCGACGATGACGAGGCAGAGGACGATGTCCTGGACGGCGCGCAGCAGGGACCCCCGAAGAAGAAGACGTGGCTCACGACAGCCCAGAGCTCTTGAGTAAGACTACGAAAGCCTCCTTGGTATTTCACCCCACTAACGCGAAGCGTAGGTCGTTCGCCACACTGGCGCTGCATTGTCCGTACTTTTCCATCTGTTCGTGTACAATATCGGCGTCTCTGATTCCCGGTTTGGTTTTCTTTTTTCGCCATGATACCCCATCCTTAGATGGATGATGGAGCATTTGGCGTTCCTGTTTTCCGGTTTGGTTTTCTTTTTGAGCCATGATACCCCATCCTTAGATGGATGATGGAGCATTTGGCGTTCCTGTTTTTCTGTTTGGTTTTCTTTTTCCGGCATGATACCCCATCCTTAGATGGATGATGGAGCATTTGTAGTTTCTGTTTTGCCTGTTCGTATTAGCTACTGCATAGTAGCATCGTGTATGTATTTCACGAGACCGCATGCTGCTGAAAAATGGCATGGCTGGTCAACTACGAATATATGCACCTGAGAAATTGCTGTCTTCATCCATGTTCGGAATCTGATCTTGTGTTTGTACATGTCCTACCTTGGGTAGTTCCCCACCACGCTCGCCATCGCTGGTACCCCTTTTTCATTAGTCAGCACCCAAAGGAGACGCGATCAGGTGATCCGCTCATGACTCTTCCACACTCGGATGTGATGCGGCAATTCAATATGAGATGGCTACGATAGTTTCGTCTTGCGTTTCATATGCTCACAATTTAAATAGGACGGTCATTAGATTCTAGGTGATGGTCACGTGGTTGTCAAAGACAAACTAACCACACCAGATGCATTTTTGTCCAACAAGATGATCGCTCAATTCCTTTTCATATTCTTCAACACCACAAAACCCGGGGAGAAGTTACGTCATATCACCCTACAATCCCTACAAACGCGCTATATACCATTTTACGACCCAGAAGCCAACACCTATTCGTTCATAACAGCCTCCTACGACACGTTAGCATCCTGATTCTGACAGCAGGTCCTCCACAACACTCACCCTCGCAATCTCGTAAAGCGGCTTGATCCCCGTCCAATACTCAAACTGCCTCACGCCCTGGCCAACAAGAACCTCCAGCCCATTGACAGTCTCCCATCCACTGTCCTGCGCCAGCTGGATCAAGCTCGTCACCGGAGGCTTATACGCCATCTCGAGCAGAATGCGCTTCCCACCAGGCGGCAGAGTTCCTATCGGAGCGTCCGTCTTCGGCTTCTCATCCTCCTCCTTGGCCTTGGCGAAGAGTGCACAGAGGGTCTCGCGGATGGAGGGGTCGATAGGCTGGTCCGCGGGGATGGTGCCAATGGCGACGGTGGGTATTTTATCGAGAGTGGACAGGTACTCCAGATCCGGGATGATGCGGATGTCGTAGCTTTGAGGGAAATCCTGGACAAGTTTCTCCAGCTTGGAAGGGGTGCGACCGAGGAGGTAGATGGGCGAGTACTCCATCTCGTGCAGGGCGTAGATGGCTGCGCGAGAGGTGCCACCGCCACCGATGACGAGACCGCTCTGGAGGCCTGTGCTACCTTGGGCTCCGCTGTTGCGGAGGACGAGGACCATGCCGAGGTAGTCTGTGTTGCGGCCTACGAGCTCCGTGGTGGTGTTGCCGTTCTCGTCGGTGTTGGTGACGGGTACAACGGTGTTGATGGCGCCAATGGCATCGACTTCCGGGCCTACGCTGTCCAGAAGGGGACGGATATCTTGCTTCAGAGGTATCGTTACGGACGCACCGCCAAAGTCGACAGAGCGGATGATGTCCTTCACGTCGTTGACATCGGTCGTCTCGAAGATGCCATAGGAATGCGGGAGACCAGTCTCACGGAACAGAGTGTTGTGCATTGGCGGCGAGCGGCTTTGCTGAACGGGAGATCCGAAAATGTAGAACTTTTTCGGCTGGATTTCGCCGATCAATGATAACCCCCGACGAATCTCCGTGGCGGAGAGCTGACCGGGCGCGGTCGCGGAAGGCAGTAGCGGATGCGACACCGGCGTCATGAAGTTGTTCAAGATCCTGCTGAGCTTGCCATGTTCTCCCATGTTGATGGCGATGATAGGGATCGGGTGCGAGCTCTCAGCCCAAGCCTTGAACTCTGCAAGCGCGAAGTTGTCTTGCAGGTTCTTCGCCGCACCGACGAGCTTGATCACATTGCCATACTGCAGAGCCCTGTTGTAGAAAGGGATCCAGGAGCCGTTACTCCAAGACAATTGACCCTGGGGATCATGATGTGAAGCGATGATGTTCGTGAAGCCCCGGTTCTCAGACACCTCGCGCAGAATCTCTTCTGGCATAGTCATCTCTAGGTCCACGAACTCGACACCCAGTCTGAGGGCAGTGCGGTACAGCTGTTGAGCTTCGTCGTATGCGTCGTCTGGGAACTTCCCGCCTTGTGACTTCGTCCGCAAAGTGAAGATAAGTGGGATGGTGGTGATTGTGCGCAACAACGCCAACTGATCCACGACGAACTCCGGCGACGGCATGCCCTCTTTGGAGTTGAGATCCTCCAGCAGATCCACCCGCAGCTCGACAGCGTCGGCACCGACAATGACCTTGGGCAAAGTGTCCACCCATGGCGCAATCTTAGGAGCGGAGAGACAAACGAAGAAGGACTGCTTCTTTTTCTTCAGCTTCTGCAGCGCCTCGCCCTTCCCAGAGATCAGCTTCAAGAATCTGGCAAAGTCCTCCAGCGTGTTGGCAAGACCGGCGGAGTCGACGCTCTGGCTGTGGAAGTGGTAGTTGCTGCACTCCAGGTACCAAGGTTTCCGTCTCAGCCATACGCCCATCATGTCCTCAACGTAAGCTGGACGCGTCTTGTCGACCTGGAGGAAGCCCATGACTTTCTCAATATCGCGGGTGACCAGCAGAATGATTCCGCCACTCTTCTGGTAGTCGGAGAGAACCTTCCGTGCCTCGGGGAGTTCAACAATGCCCCCGCCGCAAGCCAATACGTGGCCAGTGGGCTTCTCCTTGATGACCCGGTGCAGCATCCTCAGTTCCTCGTCACGGAAGCCATCCCAACCTCGCTCTTTGATGAGTTCCGGGATTGTGGCGCCAACTTGCTCCTCCAATGCGGTGTCCAGATCAAGCATCGGCCAGCCCAATATCCGCGACGCCCAGCCACCAGTGGTAGTCTTGCCAGCGCCCCGCATGCCGATGATGAAGATCGACTTCTCGTGGGTCTTGAGGCCATGGTGGCTCTCCTTGAAGACGCGCGGTGGCTCGACGCCTTCCAGCTGGGCCTTGAAGAGCTGGTTGAGGATGTCCCAGTAGCCAGGCCAAGTCTTGCCTGTGCAGTCCTTCTCTAGGATCAGCACGGGGCTGGGTGCAACGAGACTGAGGACGCCGAAGCTCATGGCAACTCTGTGATCGTCATAGCAGTGAATGCCTTCCTTTGGAGCATCGAGCTGGTACGCGCGCCCATCCACTTCGATGCCGTCGTCGAACTGTCGGCAGACGACACCGAACTTGGCGAGCTCGTCTTCCATGGCCTGGATGCGGTTGCACTCCTTGACTCGTTGATTCGCAATGCCATAGATTCTTGTGGTCGACGTTTCCCCATTCGAGGACGCCACCGCAGCCAACACGGAAGCGGTAAGGAAAGCATCCGTCATTGGCTCCATGTCAATCTCCTTCACGGCCTTCAGTTGACCTCGCGGCGGTCCAGTAACCGTCGTAGAGGTCGCGGTCTGCTGCACCTTGCATCCCATGGGCCGGAGCACTTCAACAGCAAAGCGGGCATCACCCTGTAGTGAAGCGGAGCCGATGTTGGGCACTGTACATGTGGTTCCCGTGATGGCAGCGATAGCAAGGGGATAAGTGGCCGAACTAGCATCGCTCTCCACTACATACTCCGCGGGGTTGGTGTACGGCTTGCTGGGGATATGGTACGTGTTCGGCTCAGTTCTTGATTTCTCCACTTGGACGCCGAATGCCGCCATCATGGCAATAGTCATGTCGATGTAAGGCTGGGAGATGGGCTTGCCACCCACAAGACGGAGCGTAACCGGCTTCTTGGAGTACGGCGCAGCCATGAGAATGGAAGAGACGTACTGGGAGGACACAGTTGCGGCCAACTCAATCTCGCCAGAGAAAGCCTTTTCACCTGAAGTCGCGCCGAATCCTCCACATGCAGAGATTCGTAGCGGAAGACTGCCTTCCCGCTCGTTGTAGTGGACATCAACACCCATCGAGCGAAGCGACTTGACAAGAGGACCGATAGGGCGCTCCTTCATCCTGGCATTTCCGGTGAGGACAGTGGAGGTGATCGATCCTTGTGGCTGCGCAATTGTGGCGACGGACGTCAAGAAGCGGGACGCAGTACCAGCATTGCCCAGATAGAGCTCGGCGTCGGTAGCTTTCAGGTTTCCACCATTTCCGGTAACGACAAGCTCCTTGCCATCATTCTCCCAGGAGAACTGAGCACCCTGCATCTTGGACAGCGCGTCCAGCATGACCTGCGTATCGTCCGAGTGGAGGAGGTTGGTGATTCTGCAGGAGCCGGTACCCAGGGCAGCAAGCACCAGGACGCGGTTCGAGATGCTCTTGGAACCAGGCGGTGTGCAAGTGACGGTAGAATCAGCGGGAATTCCAGGGTGTACCTTGATACTCGGGGACAAAATGATCTTGATATCTCGGTCTGCAACAGAACTGGCCCTCTTCTCGTACGTCCTGCCAATGCCGGAGAGCAGCACGATCTTCTTCTGCTTTCCTGTGTTCTTCTTGTCGACGGCCATGATCGATATGAGCTCATCCACGGGACAGTGCTTGTTCGCTGATCTCCTTCTTACGACCTTATCCGCAAGCGACGTCGGTAATCCGTAGCTTGCAATGCACTTCGTCAATCGTGCAACCGCTGATGGGTCAAGCACACCAAGGTATCTCGCGAGCTCAGCCTCTTTGACCATACCAATCGCCACGCACTCGCCGTGAAGGATCTGAGGAGTAAGGATTGCCTCCATCGCATGACCAATCGAGTGTCCGAAGTTCAAGAGGTTGCGGAGGCCGCCCTCGCGCTCGTCTGCAGAGACAACCTCAGCCTTGACGCGCACAGATCCCAGGACTATGCGCTTCAAGATTGGTGCGATGCTGTCCAAGTTCCGCCTCCCGTTGACTGGCTTCTGTTCGATGGCTTCAAGGATCGTCTCGGCGTTGCCCTCCAATGCGGTGAATTCCTCTTCATTCCAGATCGCGGCGGTCTACCATGAGTCAATACTTGCTATGCAACCGAGAACGGGGACCGTACCTTAACCACCTCAGCCATTCCATTGATGACCTCCCGCTTCGGCAGCGACTCCAAAAACTTGAGGTCAATGTATATCCGCTCCGGCTGCCAGAATGCGCCGACCAGATTCTTGCCCGCGGGGGTGTCAATAGCGGTCTTTCCACCAATGGAGGAATCCACCATTGCCAACAGCGTCGTAGGCACCTGGACGAACTTGATTCCTCTCATATAGGTCGCCGCGACAAAGCCAATCATGTCTCCAATGACACCTCCACCCAGCGCAATGATGACCGTGTCTCTTGTGCATCCTTGCGACAGCAGCCAATCTTCCACAACACCCTTTGTAGACCGCGATTTCGAGTTCTCGCCCGGCGGGATCGTGTATGTGAGAAGGCGCGGGGGCTCCTTGAGGTTCGAAGCTTCCTGGCTGAAGCTCTTTTCGAAGGTGGGAATGTAGAGGGGCGCAATGTTCGTGTCGGTGATGAGAACGTAGGTAGAAGAAGGAATTGACGTGAGCAGATCATGCGCGATGTAGCTCTGCCATAGTCCGTAGTCGACGACAATTGAGTCTTTCCCAAGAATCGGGACCTTGGTGGGCTGACCGTTGCTCGCCATGGTGCTTTATGACTACAGCGGGGTTGAAGAAATGCGGGGAAGGGTCCGAAGACCAATTGGCAGAACCCAATTGCGAGAAAATCAAGATATGGAAATGGGGGGGTATCCGGGCGCTACCTTCTCATGGCTGTGTTGCAATACGTGTTGTACGTGAGTCAATGCCGGCAAAATAATCTTTTGGACATTGGCGGTCAGCCTTCATTCAGTGTCGGCGATATCGGGGGTCCGAGGCTTGGCATCGTGGCATCATGGACTGTCATCCATCACCGAGTACCGCCAACACACCATCGCCGGGCAACGCGAGAGCTCGGTTGCGAGATGCCAGAGCAACCATTGCGACGTGCAACAAGCTGTTGAGGCCCCAGCCGGTCTTCATTGAGATGGCTTTGCAGATTCTCAGATCTGATTGGCAGCCTTGTTGGTGTGACAGTAAAGTCGCAAGCCGCGGGTCGCGGTTCCATGGAGAAGCCTTGAAGAACGAGTTTTGAGGTGGAACTGAGCATGGGATTTGAGGCTGGCGGCACTGGCTCCGGCCTCTGTGAGGCTTCCAGACTGGGGCGTTGAGATTTAAGGCTTGAAGGTTGGCGGCAGTACCAGCCAGCCCCCTCTACATAGCCCTCGCGTCTCCTCGTTTCTCAAAGCTCAGCCGCACCTCCTTTTCTTGTCTACAACCACTTCGCGGAACCGTCATGGCGCCTACATCACGATGAATTTATTCGGATTCAAGCTAGACCACCCAGCGTTTCCCGAGCGTGTCACACTCACGGTCGAGACATGGCTATCATGGCCTTGGGCTGGCGCTTGTTGGGCTCTTTACACCATCAGCTATGCAGGCTTCTTTCCACGTCGCTCGCCTCCAAACAGCGTCATAAATATCTGTCTTCCACTTCTCATCAATGCCGTCGCCTCCTGGAAGACATTCTCTCCGACCACGGTCCGAGATTATCGGCTTCATTATCGACATGATCCACGTGCATCCCAGCTCCTCCTTTTAGAGCTTCTGCGCCTTACTGGGTTTGTACTTACAAAAGCCCTGCTCTCAAAACACGCCGCCAAAGTCTCAGCTCCATTACTCTATTTCATCTCTGATCCTCCGCTTCTCCTCAGGGCACTGTACCAATTTCTGGTTACCTGGGGGCTTTGGACAATCATGCCTGAAATCAACGTACATATCACCAAGCCGCTTCGCCCTGCCCAAGTTCATCGCGCGTCAGACGGGAATGACTTTCGAAGTTTATCAGCAGGTGAAGAGAGAAAGCATGGCAGCTGTCGTCATCCGGCCACGGTCAAATGATCATGCTAGCCGTCAAGCAGAATATCATTATTCACCCATACTCACACCTCGAACGATCCGCCTCCTTCGACTTGAGACGGCGCAGGGCAAAGTCTCGTGTCGTCTACAAACAATGAAGCTGGACGAGGCTCCTGAATACTGGGCGCTCTCCTATCTCTGGGGTTCTGAGGAGAAGCCCATGGCGCTTGAGATAGCGGATTTCGATGGTCGAACTCTCGGATTCGTGCCAATTACCAAGAATTGCGCCGCGGCCATCGAAGCATTGATGCCCACGGGTGTCCGTTACTTGTGGATCGATGCCATTTGCATATCACAAGAGGACATTGAGGAGAAGCAACTGCAGATTCCTCTTATGAGAGACATTTACTCGAAAGCCGCACTAGTGGTCGGTCATCTCGCCACCGAGAATGAGTTCCCAGTCGGATTGCTCGTACACAGAATGATCCAGAAACTGTCAACTGATGAGACATTCGACATGAAATCCACGACTACGCACTTCATTTATCGAGCATTAGGACACATGCTGATCCATCCATACTTTGAACGAGCGTGGATAGTACAGGAGATGGTTTTAGCTAAGGATCTTATGCTTATCTACGGCAAGGACTGTATATGGTTCGATCATCTCATGGTCATAGCACATGGCCAGGCTGATGATCGGATCCTGCCAGGAACTCCCATTGTTCAGGATGGCGCTAGCCGCATTCAATAACTGATACTTGAAGAGTGGGCAATGTTCATCAGGAGCATCGCGTCGTTCAGAGAACGTACGACTGTCGTCAAAGAGTTAAAAAGAACGCATAGCACAGAAAGGCGAACCGCATGGTCTCACAGTTGCTCAAATCGTAGACCAGAACATGTCGCTGGGTGCTAAAAATCCACGAGACCAAGTCTATGCGCTTTTGGGTCTTGCTTCCGACTCTAACGTTCCAGAGCTAAGGCCTAACTACAGTCCTCTAGTGTCTAATAAAGAGCTATTCACCAAGATATCCTGGTATTACTTGCACAGAGGGCACCGCTTGAACCTCTTCCTCAGCGCTGGCTCTGCGTCGCTAAGGGCTCAACAGAACGAACGGCGCGAGCCGACGCCAGGGCTTCCTTCATGGGTCTATGACTTCGCAATTGGCCCGAAGCGCGAGTTTCGACTTGGAAATTGGATGGCTGATGCCGAGCGGGATAGACCAGTTCATCTCACTTGTCGCATATCGCCTGACATGCATGAGGTTTCTATACATGGATCATTTCTCGATCGAGTCGCACATGCTGGACCACAACCCGCCCTCCCGGCTACTCAATCATCGCACGTTGAGTTCCTAGCTGATAATATTTCGAAATGGCATTCGTTGTTTGAAGCTACACAGGACTTGGTTCAGAAGTACGTGTCACAGGAGTATCCAGGGGGAATAACGCGAGAAGAGGCACATTGGCGAACCATGCTCATGGACTGCCTCTCCGGCCAGACACCAGCGCCGCCTGAGGCTGAAGCTATTCTAGCGGAAGTCAGAGAACTTCTGCCAATCATTCTTGCCAATCCCCAGCCTGCAAAGGGGAAGTCCAAGGCCCTCAAGAGTTGGAGCCGAGAGCGTGCAAAAGAGGCGATTGAGTCGATCATGCGAACAATCACCAGAGTATGGGCACCATACACATTTGTATGTACGAAGTCTGGTTACATGGGATGGGCTCCTCCTGGTGTTCAAGCCGGGGACGTTTTCTGCCTCTTTGATGGATGCATTGTTCCTTTTATACTTCGGCCGACACACGGCGCGGATACATTTGTTCTCTGGGGCGACGGCTATATTCATGGATTCTTACCCGGACACCGGCCAGGGACCGAGGGAATGCCACAACAGTGGTTCAAGCTAGTCTAGCCTCCTATGGTAACGGCGGAGACGATGTTGGAGGAGCTCATCGAAGCAACGATTCGGGAAGCGGGGGCACGGGACAGGTCTTCTTCTCTTAGCAGCTCAATTAGTCAGCAAATTAACAAATTAGCAAAGACATGTTGTTGCTAGACAAGGCGCTCATATTACTCCGATTTTGTGCATTGAGGTAGAGAACGTGAGATAGAAGTCATATTCGTCTCATAACACCGTGCGTGCCACGACTCCGGGATTAACCTTACACCCACCTCAACCACCTCGCACTCTGCCTATAAGACCTCTTATACCCCTCCACCCTCCTCTTCACAGTCGTACCATTTCTCGGGGGCAATCCATCGAAACTCCGGGCATATGTAGCCGCCATATGCGCAATGGCCCTCGTCATCACAATCCAGCAATCGTAGTTCAAATTATTGATCGTATCACCATCCTCATGGTAATTCACATCATATGGCACTCCCGCGGCACCTCCAAACATTGCCTGTTCCTCCTCGGTCTTGATCCCCTCGGCACCTGCAGCGATGCCGCCCGCTGCGATTCCGGCATCCAGGAAGGGACCGTAATCGGAGCGCCCGTCGAACGCGATTTCCGTGTGGTTGAGGCCGGCGATGGACGTGAAGTAGCGCGTGAATTCGTGCTCGGCTTCCGCGGAGCCCGGGGGACCAGTGAGGTTGTACGCTGAGCCGTCACCGTCGTAGATTTGGAATGCGTAGTTAGGAGAGGCCATCATGTCGAAATCGAGGAACAGGCGGATCTTGTTCCTTTCGGCTTGCGCGAGCTGCGAGACGTAGTAGGTAGCACCAAGGAGGCCTTCCTCTTCGGCGGCCCACCAGCTGAAGCGCACGGCGTTGTTAACAGTGAAGTTGGTGAACTGGATGGCGATCTCGAGGATGGAGATGGTGCCGGAGCCGTTGTCATTGATTCCGGGTCCTGCGGCGACGGAATCAGAGTGGCCGCCGATGTGAATGACGTTTTCTTGGTCGCCAGCTTTGGTCTGAGCGATGACATTGTAGGTGGTGATAACACGGGCGACGGTTGTCAGCTCCACGTTGATCTCCGTTCCGGCCTGCAGTTGAGCGACCAAGGCCTGGCCATCAGCTTGGGAGATGCCTCCGGTAGGGACGTATGGCCTCTTGGGATCTTCGAACAGCGAAAGAGAATATCCCTTCAGGTTACCGGCCACATTGTTGTACGCGATAACGCCGACCGCACCCTTCGACGCGGCAAATCTGACCTTGGTACCGAACTCGCACGTTCCACGGAAAATGATGGCGATTTTTCCTTCCAGGCTGGCGGGAAAGTCGGACTGTCATACTTGTAAGCTCTGACTTCTCGTCCCGCGTCTTTCCCCGTCCCGACACTCACCTCCACGCACCCCAAATTCGGAATCGCCACCAACGGGCCCTTCACACTCCCGCTCGGCGCCAACCCCACCGCATACACCTCATACTTCTTTCCATTTGCAGTCAGATTGGCGCTCTCGCCCATGGAGAGGTTGAATGGTTGTAGCTCCACAGAGTAGTAGTCTGGAAACTGCGCAAGTTGGTCGTGAATGTAGTTGATGGTGTCTTGATGTCCTTGCGACCCAATGACTCGGTTCTTGTCCTTGGAGCGGTAGGCAAAGTCTTGGAGGATGACGGCTTTGTCATGGAGGCGTTCGGGGTGGAGGAGGGCGCGGATGGATTCCTAGGCGGCGTGAGTATTCGTGGACGATAAATGAGGAAGCATTGAAACATACCGAATCCACAAGAGGAGAGCCAGTGTGGTATTGTCTCGGCTTCAAAGCTGCTGCATCAACGCATACGCCCGCAAGCGTAGCGAACGCGACAATAGATTTCCAGCCTCCCATGATGCTTCTGTACAACTTGAACCTCGAAGCACTGCAGTCCCGAGAACAAAGCTCCAGGCATCTTCCAAACTGCCGGGGATCACCCTCATTTAAACCTCACGCTCAGAATTACTCACGCACAGTGACGCATCTCACAATCAATCTACTTTCCTTGCGACCTTCTCGAACAGGCCAATACCTCGTCCTGCATTGCTAGATCCCTGTATCGCGAGCTCGTCACCCCTGCATACGGCACCCTTGCCTCGGGCGCCTTGACCGTGATAAGGCGGCTCGGCACGGCTAGACGTCTGGTTCGCTGGGAAGACAACGGTTGCAGGCAAACGGATTACTGACCTGCCCGTTAAGGAGAGATGTTTGTGGGGTACGGGTGGCGGGACGAGGGTAGTACGGAGCGAGGGGTGGTGCGGACCCTTTCAACGGCTGAATGCGAGGGGGAGATGATGACCTGCAGTTGCGAAAATTCGGCCATGGATGGGGAAGTCGTAGTTGTATCTCAAATTGAACTAGTGTGACTTGGCTTGCAAGAATCCTGTTGGTCTTTCCAGCCATTCGGTATTACTGTAACCAACTGATACTAGTCTCATAGTGGTTGAAAAAACACGACATCGACGTCCTATCGAGAAAGCTATTCATGTGCCAGCAAGTTGTTTCTCCCAGTGTCCCCACAACCTCGCCTCAAACCCTCCCTTAACTATATCTGCCTCCGCAACCTCTCATCCCCCATCTCAATGGCCCCCAAGCTGGATATCACTGAGGGCAGCGGAGAGGGAAGTGGGGGAACAGCGGGGACATCCCCTTCTTGACTCATTTTTCCGCCTGTTCACTAAGCTGCGCAGAGCTAGAGATGCCCAGGGGGATGCGGGCAGTGGGCTTACGCTGCGATGTGATGGGCGGCGATTGAGTTGTACTATGGCGGCATTGACTGCATCGTTAGGATGGGGAGTCACGCGGGAGGGTGGGATATCAGGTAATGCTTTGTTTGGCGGTAGGGTCGGGGCGCGGTTATGAAAGTGTTGAGTGACTGGCGCTTGTAACTGCCCGGTGATGTAGCAATTGTAAGTGCTGTAGTGGCTGCGGTGCCATCAGCGGGGAATTGTTTGTGTTAGCACGTGTGCGAAGTTCATTAGAGCTCGTGCTGGACATGGAACTCAGAGTCTTCGTATTACTGCGAGGGACAGAATATGCATTGCGTATTAGGCCTCCAGGCGGGCTGCAATCCGCTGGAGTACAGTGAGGAGGTAGGAGGACAGTTTGATCTGAAAGACGTCAAGCCAGCATGGAAAATATCTCTTGTGAGGCTCAATCCGCAGGCTTCTGGGCCAGGATCGAGGACAGAGCTTGCAGCTGTCATGAGACAGGGGGTAAGGAGGCGGCTTTCGAAGAACAGCCAAATTCTCCAATAGAATCAGACATGTCGGAGGATCTTCTCCCAACATCCCTTCGGACTCCGGTCAATCTGTACACGAATAACGTTTAGTTGACGGCAGTCCTGACTGGCTCTATGGCAATATACAAAGCTCATGGTCGCCTATTTCGATATCGTAATGCCAACGAAAAACTCTGCTATTAGAAGGGAAATCCGGCGTCATTCGTAGTGGCTGCATCTTGGTAGTCCTCGGGCAAGCTGAAATGGGAGAAGCAACAAACTCCAGGAGGATGTTGGTGGTAGAATGGAGGACCGGAACCCTGGTGTTGTCCAAGTCCGTTGAAACAGAGAAGAAGGCCACAATATGCCTGACTAATCCGCACTAGTCTACCAGTTTAGCGCAAACTCAAAATGGACTACCATCAACCACGTTGGGAATTACCTAGGGGTTGACAATAACAACGATATATAATCGTTGCTGGTTGCTGCTTCATGGATTGACCTAGAACTAGAGCTTTTGAGGGCATCCAACATAACAAGGGCCATTATCCCAACCTTCGCACCGCTGGAAACCGACTTGCAATTTCCAGCGAACGACTGTAATGAACTTAATCACCTCTTCGCACGCTCCAAGGCCGTGGTGAGTTCCGTCAAGAATTGACCACAGCAGATCTAGACCTCCTTGCGAAAGATCACACTTCCAACCCAGTCACCCTTACTCTCATACGCCCTCTCCACCTCCTTAACTTTTTGGAAACCCAACCTCTCCGCTAACTTCACACTCGCCTGGTTTCTCGGATCGCATTCAATCTCCAGGGTCAAAGGGCTCCCCAGCAACTCGACGAATTTGTGCATGGCTTCCGTAGCAAAGCCCTGCCCTTGCCATTCGGGTTTGAAGGAATACCAGAGATTCGCGGTTTTGGAAGGATGGTCCATTTTGGCGCCCACACGGCCGATGAAAATTCCGTTATGGATGACGGCGAGTTCAAAGTGCGAGCGCT
This sequence comes from Westerdykella sp. P71, assembly GCA_019022765.1. NCBI lineage: Eukaryota > Fungi > Ascomycota > Dothideomycetes > Pleosporales > Sporormiaceae > Westerdykella > Westerdykella sp. P71. The sequence continues at coordinate 26,787 of JAFHBW010000992.1, forward strand.
CCGCAGAAGCAGAATTCTTCATTATCTCTGCAACAAGTTCCTTTGCTTCTTCTCTTGTCCGCGGAGGAAAGTCCTGATATCGTACGACCTCCGGATTAGACTCCAGTTGATAGAAATCTTCCAGATCGTGAAAGGTAAACTCCCTCAGTAGCAGCCTGTCCGTTCTAGTTCCGGTGAAGCGGTTTGTTTCGGTATTAGCAGCATCGATCGCACGTACTTCATCGGCAGTGAGAAGGCCACTGGCTTTGAGGATTTTTTGGATCACAGCACTCTTCCCCTGAATGTACGTCTCGATGTCTTCCACGCCCTGCGCTGAGAGACTCAACTTAACATTGCCGTATTCCTCACGCAATTCAGGATTTGAGCGGAGAGTGTCGCGTAAGCCCAGATGATTGCGGATTTGAAAGGCGCCTTCAACACACACATATGTGTTCCTGGCAGGCGATTGGTCAGGATCTTTCAGCACATGTCGATCAACGATTCCCAGTTCGCCAAGATACGTGAAGCCACCGTTCTGAACCAAAGCATCGACGGCGCGCTGCACGTTTTCACGAGTGACGATGGTGTCGATGTCAATAATGGGTTTGGCGGCGAGACCCGGGACAGACGTGCTGCCAACGTGTTCGATCGATATGATCGGAACACCTTTGAGGAATGTTTGCAATCTGGATTTGATCTTCTCGAAGTGCTGTGGCCACTCGGGGTTGTAATGCTCGACAATGATAGTCATGTTCACTTGCAAAATAGTAGAGTTGAAATGTTCTCCAGTACGGTCAAGCGGCTGTGGAGAACTTATGTGAGCCCTTTGGACGCTATTAGTCGAGTGGAACCTCGTATTTCGTGTTCCAGGATGTAAGCGCCCTTTCGAGAAACATACCCGAGAAAAGGGCGGCGTCGTTACAAGCAATGCAACACAACACATCTAACACCCAATACCCTCGTTTAGAAGATTGAGAGCACCGGACTTCACAATGATACCGGGACATCCGAACCGACTTTCTCGCTCATCATCTCCCTCTAGGATGCACAGTTTCCTGTTCCTTGGCTTTCTGCATGGTAACAGGTAATCCATCCTGGTGGAGTATGTGTCGTCTCCGAATGAGCAAGGCGACCAAACATACTGGGGTTACGCCATCGGCAAAATACCAAATCTTCATGATGTTGTTGTCCTTCACCCACCAGTGGTACCTATTGAGCGCCCTCACCCATGTTTTCAGCTTCCAATACTCGTCACACTCTATTGGCTCGTACTCAAACTGAAGCATCGCAGGCTTCCCGCCTGGGCTCACCAAGGGCTGAGCTCTGTCCTTGCGTTCGACGATTTGAAAGCCTCGGGCCATAAACAAGCCTGACTCAACATCATAGGTTTGATGCACGAGCATTTGCACCAACTTCTGGCAATTTCCGGCCATCTCGTAGCTTTGGAAGACCTGCCCAAAGCGCGAGTATAGGCCAGTGATATCAAACTGCAGCCACTCCACGCCGGGTGTCTCCGTCGCAAGGAATGTCTGCTCGTACTTGAGCTCGAATTCGGCGAATTTTGTCTCTACAGGCCAAGTACTGTAGTCCAGCGCATTCATATGTACGATCCGCTCGAGGGCTGTTTCGGATAAGTTCGTGGGGACTTGATAAGCCGCGATAGCTTGGGGCCATGAGTCAATCGGCCAAATGGGGAACCCGATGAGAAAGACAAGACCTGAAAACCCGTCAAGTGTGGAGTTGAGTAACTGCAAGGTCGTGAGAATGGTGCTCGGCAGGATATAGGGAGAACGAACAAGTGAGTTATCTCGCGGTACATCTTCCCAGGCTTCGTTTGCCCCGGTCGCAAGACATTCACGGATCAGGAATGGGCAGCCTATACACTCCAGCTTCACGATGTCGCATTCCCAGAAGTCATCGCGCTCGCAGGCAGTCTCCTCGGCCGCTAAGGGGGAAATGGAGAACCCATTGCTGGTATACCAGTCGGCTGGTTTTCCAGGGACATAAGCCTAATCAAAGCGACTGGGGCTCCACTCCTGAAGTTCAGCGATCAGCACAAGGGGAAGTGCAAGAGCGAGAAGATTCAGCATAACACGGAAAGAATTGAGCGACGTGGTCGTGAACCTCCAAAGTTGGGACGGAATGATGCCAAGACTTTCCTGGCCGACGCTAGCCTTTTTGGACCCGATGCTTTCGTCCTCCAAGCCTTTGAATCTCCATACGAGTTCCATCATTCAGCTTGGATTCCCAATGAAGCATCTGATGGACCTTCCACGAGTTACACTGCCGGAACCGTGCCATGGCGCACCGCCAGCCAAGCCACAGTATCCCAGCTGTATGCAAGACAATATCAATCACCAGTAGTTCTCCCACGCCGGCTGAGGGACGCGCATGCAGTGTACCGAAACGGCTTCCCTGACTGTAGAGTCACTCGAACTCCCTAGTTATTCATTCGTTTGACCCGCTATATGTTCTGGTCTGTGGACACCAAGGTCGCCCACCCAGCCCCGTTGAATTCCATAGCAGCCTGCCTTTACTCTGTCATTGTAGAACTTCTCTCCCTTTCTTCTCGTCGCCGTCTTTCGGGTATATACAGGTAGGTATTGTTCTCGCCGTTTTCATAACTGCGGCATCCCATCACCGGAAACGGAAGCCATCGAGTTCCCACCATCCGCAGCTCTAGAATAGCTTCGACTCGCGGCACGTTCACCCAATTCCACGTCTACGACAAGATGGTAGGCTACGAAGAACAAGAATGGAAAATCAGCGGTAGCTCGTGCTGCACACCATTTGGGACCTGTAAGTACCCTGAAAGATCAGGTTTTCCATATTCACATCCAAGGTTTACTCGCATGGTTTTGCCCATGTATCCTGTACGGCCGAACTCGCCATCGAGTCAAAGAGAATGGCAGCATGGCCGGTTACTCTTGCTGTAACCCATCCGTAAGTTCAGCAGACCTCTCTTCGCTATATAGATCCACCCACTTACCGATGTCTTAGTGCGCTGCCTTCGGCGGTCTCTCCCTCCTCGGCTTCAGTTTCGTCCTCGCAATGATCTCTCGGGGGGACATGCGTCAGAAATACCATCTCAGGGGGGACTTATGCACCGACTGTCTTTGTGCGTACTGCTGTGGGCCTTGCAACTTGGTGCAGCAGGAGAAGGAGTCCGAAGTGCGTGAGAGGGAAGCCTTGAACACGCAGCCGCCCCGTTCTGAGATGATGAATTACGCGCCGCAGCCCCCTAAATGATGGCCAACTACCGGGCATTGTCAAAAATCCACGACAATACTAACACTGGTCCGCCGTTTACAATGGGCGAGGATTTTCACACTGGAGATGGAAGGGAAATTTTGAGACGTTTTGAGACGTAACAAAGTGGAAATAGAGAACGAAATGCGAAAATGCACGTTTCTCTGGAACTGATAGCACATTCCCACAGTCCTGGCATCCTATGGTGAATCGTCATAGATAGTCGACATCGCGGTCTTCATCAATTGCTGGATCGGTACAGTACTATTGTGTCTATCTCGGAAGTGTTGAGCACTAGATCTAGACATAAAGATTTGGGTGCACCAGTCTTGAAAATTGGCCCTCTTCCGCTGTCGTTGATACGAGGAAAGCGTTGAGCTCTGTTGATCCTTGTATGGGGCATTAATGACTGCGTGCGAAGTTGCTGGGTAACCTTGAGAGTTCGTGTCGACAGCGTCGGTGCTACTACTTGTCCGCAACACAAAATGTCCAGCTTTAGGCACCCTCCCGTTCATCCTTCAACAAATTACGAGTATAGACGATGTTTATCCCTTCTATTCGATATTATTGTTCAGCCCTTTGCCTCTAGCGATGGTCTGCTGATGAAGCCCTGTACCCCCGGCTACAGACGCCTTATCAACGCTTCCCAGCTCCCTGGTAGCCCGCCTGGTCAGCTTCTGCATATGTATGCACGAAATATCGAAAATCCACCCACGCCCGGATTCGCCCATGTACAATACATGTCGATTTCAGCCTCTCCTGATCTTTGCAGGTAGGAA
>JAFHBW010000993.1:0-25090 GCA_019022765.1 Westerdykella sp. P71
TATTTTTTTTTTTATTTTTTTTTTTTTTTTTTTTTTATTTTTTTTTTAATTGTTTTTTTTTTTTTTTTTTTTTTTTCCCTTTTGTTTTTCTTTTTTTTTCCTGGTAGTGGCATTCGAGCGCTGGTCTTGTGGACGTACAGTCTCGCGAGAATAATGCCAACGGCAAAAGTAAACCATATCCATGATTCCACGTTGAACTGCATCGCCCGCTGGCGGTATGGGGAGCCGCACGACGCTCTGTGTTCTTATCTATGCCGGCTTTCTCGCTGTGAAAAGACCGGAATATGGAGGCGCATGACTGCCGCACAGTCTCGCAGCCATGAGAACACCAAGAAACACCTTGGCAGGATCCGAGCCCCTCAACGCTTTTGGGGGAACGGGATGTAGAGAAAGCTGAGAGAGGGCGGGGGAGAGGGATTGGAGAAGGGGGGAGAGAGGGGAAGAGAGAGAATATCGCCAACAGACACAGAGGGCCACACCTAGCGCAAGAACACTAGACTAGAGATATCAATCCATCTGCAAAAAGTCACGTTGGCCTTATCTGGTCTGCGTGGGCGTCGAGATATCGATATCGCCCCATGCCCATGTATCGGCGTGGGGCAGCGTCTTCCCCCTCCGAATCCCTCCAGGGCTCCATTGTAGAGCTCCTGCAGCGCCTCCTGACGCTTAACTGCCCAATGGCGGTCACCCTGGGCGTTTGGGGATGCTGCGAATAACAGTAACAAACACAGTACAATACAGGTGTTTGGCGAAACTGCCCAGGTGCGCCCAGGCGAAGTCGGAATGCAGGAGCGGTGAGGCGGTGAGGCGACTTCGAATGGGCGAAAAGCCTTTTATCATTAGGTGAGGTAGGATAGTGGTAAAGGTCACGTGTACCACACTACAAGCCCTCGGGCTGGGGTGCCTACATATGTAGGACTGGCGACCTCTGAGGGCCTGGTGGTCACTTTCGGCACGGAATGATGAGAGCAACAACGAATAATAATATGGCCGCATGCTGTATAGCCGCTAACGCGAGCTGGCTCGGATGGTATCTTTATCCTTCCCTTCTTCTATCCACAGTACAACGCTCCTGGAGCCGCTAGCATAATGTACACACCATGGGCCACCGCAGGTCGCAACCAAACGCACAACGCCACTCCAGCATCGCCAAAGTTACGTCATGGCACACTACTTTGGCAGCAGTGAACATGGTGGAGGAACAGCATCTATAATTGCTGATGTACAAGGGAACAACGGAAGGAAATGAAGGACTTTTACGCCGCCTGTGCCGTTAGATGAAAGAAATATGGACGTGTACGGCGTCTATCTCGCGGGACGGTTCACGCGCACCGTACTAACACCCCCGTCCGCCCCATATGCATCCAATGCTGCTGTCTATATCCAAAAGTGGTAGCACCTAGTTGTAATCGAACAACACGCTGATGCTCTCTCCGTGGTGCACACGACGGATAGCCTAGAAGCGAGGTTAGCGCCGACTGCCAGTAGCGAAACGCCCGAGCGCAAGGCCAAGGGCAAGAAGACGGGGGAGGGAATCGCTCATGACCTACCTCAGCGAAAACATTGCCCACCTCCAGAACCTCCAGCTTGGGGCATCTCGCTAGATGCTCCGTCTGATCGACGCTGTTGGTGACAACCACCTTGTCGAGAGCACTCGCATTGATCCGGTCAATCGCATCCCCGCTCAGAATACCGTGCGTTACCAACGCATACACTTTGGTCGCACCCTCCTTCTTCAAGAGCTTAGCAGCTCGGGTAATGGTATTCGAGGTATCGGCAAGATCGTCTACGAGGATAGTCGTCTTGTCCTTGACGTCGCCAACAAGCATCATCGTCGCATTCTGGCGATCGGTAATCTGCGTCGGGCGCCGTTCCTATTCCAGGTTAGCGATTCACCCCTCCAGGCGATACGTAACCGAGGCCCATATCTACCTTGTGAATGAGGGCGAACTGGATCCCAAGCGCATCTGCCACGGCGGTAGCGCGTTTAGCGCCTCCAGCATCCGGACTGACGACAACCGCCTGCTGATAGTTGGGGATGTTGTACTGGATGTACTTGCGCAGGAGATGGCGACCGTAGAGGTTATCTACGGGAATGTCGAAGAAGCCTTGGTACTGCGGGTCGTGCAAATCCATGGTAATGACATGATCTGCGCCGGCACAGGTCAAGAGGTCTGCGACAAGAGTGCCGGCCTGGGCCACCCATTGCCTATAGCCAGGTTGAGGCTGGAAAGGTGGAATCTTCGTGCTCGGCTTGGTGATGCCGTTGACGCCATTGACCGGCCCGTTTGAGAGCTTGGAGGACTCGGCCGACTTGTCTGACTTGGATGAGTCAATGGTGTCGCTCCTCTTCGGGACGTCGAACTTGGTGGGGCTGCCGCCATTCCGCTCATCCATTTTCAAACGGCCCAATTCCTTGGAGAGGCTCTGCGTGCCATTGGACAGGCCCGCGCTCTCCGTCTGCCCTGGATAAGGGGTCTGGGGCCGACTGTCAAACGTGTAGGTCCCCTGGCGGGATCGTTGCCCTTGGCCTTTGGCAAGCGGGGCACCGGTCTTGTTGTATGGGATGTCGCTCTGTCGAGAGTAGGGAAAGAGAGGAAGGACGGCCGTTATGCGCTTCGCCGAGGCAGTGCGGCAGGCTGAGATGGTGATCAGGAGCTCCATGAGGTGGTCGTTGACCTTTCCTCCTCCAGACTGAATGACAAAGACATCCTTCCCACGGACGCTCTCCTGGATCTCCACGCGGGTCTCCCCAACAGCAAACTTGCTAAGGAGGATGTTGGCCGGCGGTATTCCGAGGTGGTTGCAAATGGTCTCTGTGAGCTGCGGGTGGGAGCTTCCCCCGAGTACGACGATGTTGCGTACCATGACGTCTGAGTTTTCTCGGCGGGCGGGCTGCAGCAGGAGGCACAAGGAAGAAATGACGGTTGGGGCGCTGGTGCGCGGGTGCAGATGTGCGACGAAGCTCGCCTTTGCAGGGCGGGAACAGTTGGTCTCAAGTATATGGTGGCATGGTGAATGGACGGTCGTTCGGTGTGGTGGGGAGAAGTTTTTACCCCCCGTAGGGCGGCCCCAGGCGCGAAGCTCGGCTGCATGTCTTTTTTCGCCGAGCCGCCCAAATTAAGCTTTTGAGCACGACATTGGTACACATACATACATATCCGGGGCGCATCAAAGCCGGTTTGGGGGCAGACAGCGGAGGCGAATGGATGCCTTCTCTATTGTTATTCCTTGCCTGTACAAGTCCTCGCAGTGCCTCTGGGACGGTTCGAGGACACACGGCGTTATTGTCGAACCGAAGTCGGAAGTGGGGTCTTTGGACTGAATGAGGATTAGCGTGCGTTCGCGTCGCCAAGCCTGTGAATTTGAGGTCCACTGCCATGGCGACGGGGACCGTTTTGTACTGTGTATTCACATGTCAGCTGGCGAGGATCATGTTGCTTCACGCCTTCACTATCTGTACTGTTATTATTTACGCACTACCCTTGCGCTTCTTCTGCCTGCAGCTCCCATCTGATGTAATGTACATACAATAAGTTGCTAGCGTCAGTTGCTTTGTTCTTATTTGCGTTGATCCCATGACAGTAATAGTAAGTCTATATATATGTAGATAGCCTTCTGCACCACAGAGAGATATATTGATCCATCATACCTCTGCTCCATCCTGCATTCCTAGAAAAACTGGCACTGCCTGAGAAAGTTGTACCCTCTAAACATCGAACACAAGGCAACCTTCTCATCCTTTATGATCCAATCATTCCCAACCATCATCCTCACTTGCATCGTCTTCAAGAACTGGCCCAACCTTCCCAACCAAACCATCCACATCCCCTTCACCCTGCCCCTCCAGCCACCCTCTCGCCTTCTCGCCAACCAGCTCCCAAACCTCCTTCTTGCTCTTCAAACTTTTCCCTAAGAATGCGAGCACAAGGGCGGTTGCCAGTTTTTTCCCGTCAGCATTGACCTTCGACCGGAAACGGGCAATCGTAGTTTGCGCGACACCGAGGAGGGACAGCAGTTCAGGACTGTCCTGCCAATACCCTTCAAACGATTGAAGGGCAATGATGAGGTCGAGAACTTCGTCGAGGGTGAGAATTGCTGCGGGGATGGGTTGGGTGTTCGTTGGAGCTGCAAGGCTTCCGAAGAGTTGGATGCCTCCTACGCTGCCGCTGAGGGGAGAAGATCCGGTCGATGCCTTAGGAGGTGCAGCAGTTCCGAAAGAACATGAAGCTGGAGAGATGGTAGCGCCGGGTGGCGCGCCACGGCCAAACGGTGTCGCACCTGTGGAAAGGCCGCCGATGGGAGAAGATCCTGGAGGTGGAGGTGCGCCGCTACCAAAAAGTGATTTACTGGGTGCTAACGGCGCAGGAGCACTACCGATCGCCCGATTTATTTCTTGTCCAAACAAGCCCCCCCCTCCCGGCGCTGGAGCAGGTGGAGGGGCTGAGGGCGCGGCACCAGCCCTGTAGAAGAGAGGTGGCGCGGGACCGGGAGGGGGAGGTGGAGCGGTGGTAGCAGAGTATGTAAAAGAACTGTTGTGGGAAACCGGGGCTCTCCCAAAAAGCGGTGTTCCTCCAGAGGCGTCGCCAAATAGAGACAGGTCACCTGCAGATTGACCATAGCTGCCTTGTTGCGCTACAGATGACGCTCCCATAGCCATGCGTGGTTGGGCCGAACTCTTCAATTGCCGCGACCTTGGCTGGGGTGATGGGCCTAGGCTGCATCGCAAAGCGTTCACGGTCGTTGTTGCAGGGAGACTCCTCCGACTAGACGCAAAGTCCCACGCCTCGGCTGCAATCTGGTCAGATGTACTTCGGAGTGAGGACATATGCTCGCCTCTCTCCACGATCCTGTTTATCTGCCTGATTGCCGCTTTCTTTTTTTTGAATACTGTGAGGTCACTTTCAGTTTCCCCATCGTCACTTGCAGGGGGCGTATGAACGACATCGAGCCACTCCCAATCCTCGTTCATCTCTTCGTCGGCTTTCCGGTGTTTTCTCTCTACAGCGACAAAGGAGCACCACTTGCCACCGACTTGGAACTGTACACCAAGACGCACCGCCTCACGCTCCACCATGTCGGAGAAGCGGCTCGGGTACTGGTCTTTAACAAGTTTCCTAGACTTGGCATCTTTGGCGTCGGGAAGCCAGCCTCGAGATTCTTCTAGTTCACCGATGGCTTTCTTCGCGGCGAGCTGATGGATTGTTTCTCCAGGCGTGTCGAGGACTTGGACCGGGATCTCGAGCTCGAGAGGCCCATGTTGGCTGGTGCCACGCAGTAAAACCGACTTTGGCATTCGGACAGCTTTTGACCCGAAAAGAAGGTAGACAGTTGTTCTATTGAAGGCAAATAGAGGTGGTACGTTCTGTGGAGCCTGGATGATTTTTGGAACTGGGATGTCGGGGAGATGGGCATATTTTGATTCGCCAGTGTGGTCACCTGCGGGTGTTTCTTCATTGTCCGGATTGATGGACTCATCGTAAAGCGATATGGTCTGCTTCTGGGGAGCATTAGCAAGGGAGCGCACACGGTACGGTGGATGGCATACATGAACCTCCTTCTTTCCAGTATCCTTCAGATCTAGATTGATTCTCAAAGCGTTAGAAACCTTTTCAATGACCTCCACATCGCCCTCGAATTCTTGAACATTTGACTCCTCAGAGTATTTGACTTCCAGTGTGTAATCGTTGACATGTGGCGAAAGTGCGCCCTTTAACATCCGCACGACTTTGGAATCCATCTTTTCGCCATCAGCCACCGTCTGAGAGAACCCATTCCCTGCTCTTGCGATACCCTCGACCAGTGCAAGAGACACTCCGTTACCAATCCCCAGTGTGAAAATGCGCATAGGCATCTTCGCCTCGGACATCCTGCGAGTTAGTGAGGAGAAGAGGGACTGCTGGTTCCAGACCTGGCCATCTGTCAACAGCATAATATCGAGTGGGATATCGCCATAGCGATTCTTGATGGCTGCCTCGAGCGGTTGAAGCATTTCAGTGCCCCCGTAATTAGCGTCCATCGATTCCACGTGAGATAGTGCGGACTCCAAGGTTTCCTGGTTGTATGTCTGGCTCTGCGCCCAGAGGAACGAGTAATGTGAGCCGAAAGAACATATGTTGAATTTGACGCCCACGGGTAGGGATTTCATAAAGACCCTGAGGGCTTGGATGGTCAGCTGAATGCTGGTGCCCGACATGCTCCCGCTGCGATCTACCATGAAGACGATTTCGGGTTTCTCCGGGGGAAGCGCGAACTTGGGTACTAAGGTGACCATCAAAGCTCGCTGGTTCGGTATCGTGAGGTGGGTTTCCAGGATTGCTCTTGGTATGCCAGTCTCCTTTGCCACGATTTGAAGGATGAAATCCGTATCCAAACTGGTTTGCTCCAGGCTGAGACTTGCAGTCGCCTTGGACATGCTGGGGTTCCCATTCGGCGTAGTGGATGTTGTACCCATGGAGACTGCGATAGGATGGCTGGGTGATTGGATCTTTTGGATAGACGAGCCATCGGCAACCTCTACGTCTACCGTAATAGAGATGCCTCGTGCCACAGCTTTTTGCGCCTTCTCGCCTTCAACCCCCAGGCCCACGACGCCATATCGCGGACATATGTGGGTAGGGATGGTGTAACGGATTCCGTCAACGCTCATATCGTGCTTGAGCTCTCCGAGATAAGTGAGGGTAACGACGACCCGTTCTCCTGGTGGAACATTTCCAAGGCTCGTTATAAAAACATCTGAGGATTCCTTGAGCTGTTCGAACAGCCCTGCTGCCTCGCCTCTGGCTACTGCGTCGTTGAACACGGCTTTCGCCTTTTCCCTCTCTTTTACTTGGCCGACAATGGTTCGACCGCGGACGCGACAGGTGAAGCCAACGACACTGACTCCTTCATGCAAGGGAAACAAGTATCTGAGCTCTTTGATGCCTTTGGTTTTGGATGGGTTCATAAAGGTCTGTGTGAGAACTGTACGTGAGGTAGATGACAGGATGGAGGCATGAGCTTGAATGTCGACTAGGGGAAGACATAGAAGATCAGATCCGCCTAGAACGGCACGCGGGTAGTAGTAGTACAGGCCGCATGTACGACGATGCACGTCGAAATGGCTGTAGTTGTGCGTCGGCATGGTTCGGAGAGACGGGGAGGGATGCTGGGATGTGGTGAATGAAGGATGCGGCAACACTAAAATGCAGATAGACAAGCCAAGAGATTTCAAGGTATCCTCTCGACGGAGAGGAAGATGGGCTCTAAGTATCGAAGCTTAATGTCACTGCCTACTTGCCTACTCGTGGCCTTGGGCCCTCTCGCAGTTGCCTGGGACGCCAAGAGCGCCGAGGAGAAAGGGGACGTGGCTGTGGCGATAATGAGACGTGCTGCATTGTGCGTGTTAGGCTTAACGGATGAAGACAAAGGGTTAAGGAGGAGGAGATTTGGCCCTCAAGTGCGGTGGTTCACGTCCCCCTTCCGTACCACCCGAGTAGCACCGCCCCATTATCTAGTCCTATAAGGTTCAGCTTAAGGTTAAACGTAGTGGCGCAGCTCCATCCAACCAGTCCGAATGGCTAGAACCGGCTTGACAGTACAAGCCGAAAGGTGCTTTTGCTTCCGATAATCGAGACCACTAAGCGCGTTGACACAGCAAATTGTGAGACATGAAAACTGCGAGTTTCAAAGCTGGATACGTGTGTACATGTACCTAGGTACCGAAGTCGAAGCTGCAGTGTAGTTTGACGAGACGTTGGTCTTCCCCCCGCCCCCCGGTCGAATGGCTAAGCCTGATTAGTACAGGCCTAAACTGGAAACAGCGGTGGCGAACCTTCCAGTACCTGGCTTGCACGTGAGCCGCAGCCTTACTGTAGATAGGCACTCCATCCACTTCTCACTCAGCCACATCGAAAGCAATCTCTAAAACCTCCTTGACAACGGGTCGTCTTGCACACACTGGATCGCAGTCACTCTCTAAACCGATCGCTTAACGGAAAGACCACGACACAACTGACAAACCAGCATGGGTTCTGCCGTCCTCCCCCATCTGCCCACTGGCTGGCATGTGGACCAGGCGATTCTAAGCGGTAAGTTAATTCCCTGCGGTGATCACTGTAGAAAACTAAAAGTACAGCAGAGGAAGATAGACTCGTGGTCATCCGGTTCGGCCGCGACAGCGACCCGGACTGCATGCGCATGGACGAGGTTCTCTACAAGTACGGTTTCTCAATCCCCCACCTTCCCATGAAGCACTAATAAGGCGTGCAGGGTGGCCGACCGCGTCAAGAATTTTGCCGTGATATACGTTTGCGACCTCGATCAAGTCCCCGACTTCAAGGCCATGTACGAGTTGTACGACCCTTGCACAGTCATGTTCTTCTTCCGGAATAAGCATATGGTAAGACCCTCGACAGATTCGCCCTTGCTTCAATTCTAACCATGGTCCAGATGTGCGATTTCGGAACAGGAAATAACAACAAGTTGAACTGGGTGCTGGAGGACAAACAAGAGCTCATCGACATCATCGAGACCATCTACCGTGGAGCCAAGAAGGGGAGAGGTCTGGTCGTCAGCCCCAAGGATTACTCTACTCGCTACAGATATTAAGACATGGTAACTTGGGGATGGTGCTCGGCGGAAGGGCTTCTACTAACGACGACAATGATTGCATTTCCGGTCGAGGTGTAATGGATTCTCTGGTCAGTTTTCAATGGGGTTAAAATGCAAATAATAGACTCTGGAAGGATTGGTATGCTGTGCTGTATATCGACAAAGTTGTGAGCCGCAATTCTCCCCTTGTACGCGTGCGTACAGAGGATTGTGCATGTTATTGCCCAGGGATATGTCCACATCCATCCATCAGATGGATCCTGGATTCCGAAGGTGGTCCGCTCTTACGGCAACCCTTGCCGATCCTCGCCTCCCGCTTCCCCGCAATCTTGAAAAAAGTCCGGCCAACCCACGATGCGTTCTTTTCCCAGCAATGAAGCTGGTGCCTCTCCAGTTGGCCTCTGCGTGTCCCGGATACCAAGTCACCGCTTCTATATCTATACCGCGAGTATTCCCTGCGCCGCAGTACCGCATACATACCAGGGCGTTTCACAGGTTGTCGCGTGTGCCGCGACGCGTGTTGGTGAACCAGAAAGCGACCACCAGCAAGGCGATGGAGGGAAAAGCCAAGGGGTACGAGGGATGGTCCCAAGAGAGGCTGATTGAACGAATCAAAGAGTTGGAAAGAAGGGTAGCTACGGCGTCTCCAACAGCAGCACCCATACCCGAGCATGCGACGTCTGCACCTCCACCGATATCTACTCCCTCTCCTTTACCCGAGACAACTCCTTTCGAAACCACTCCAACGACTACGAAGCCACGCAAAGCGCCACCGAGACCATTCGATTTCTCGAAATACACCACCCGTCTGATAGCGCTGAAGTTCGCATACCTGGGCCAGGCATACAATGGGTTTGAGCATCATAAGAACAACACCACCCCGTTACCGACAATAGAGGAGGAACTATGGAAGGCTCTGGTAAAGACGCGCCTCATTAGCCCCATGGATAAGGAGAAAAGTGGAAGTCAACAAAGCAATAATGGGACGTTGGATTATGCTCGGGTAGGAAGGAAGGAGTATGAGAAGTGGGATCGCGAAGGCGCGGAGGTCAGTTGGGAGGGAACGGAGTACTCCAAGTGCGGAAGGACAGACAGAGGCGTGAGTGCTTTTGGGCAGGTCATCGGCGTACGAGTCAGGAGTAATCGGCCATTGGAGGAGAGAGCAACACCTGCTGTTGAGAGTACCGGCGAAGCCGCCACCCAAGCGCTTTCCGAGCAAAGACAAGAACTGCAGGAACAAGAAGCCGTCAAAGAGTTCGACGACCTAAAAGACGAACTCCCTTACATCCAGCTCCTAAACCGCGTCCTCCCACCAGACATCCGAGTCTACGCGTGGTGTCCCAACCCCGGGCCCGATTTCTCCGCTCGTTTCCACTGCAAAGAACGACGCTACAAATACTTCTTCACGAACCCGTGCTTTGCTCCTACCCCTGGTGCCTCCGCTCTCTACAGGTCTGGCTCAAAAGGCAACTTCGAGCAGAAGCAGATACGAGAGGGCTGGCTCGACATCGAAGCCATGCGCGCCGCCTGCACTCATCTGATTGGCCTGCACGACTTCCGCAATTTTTGCAAAATCGACGCAAGCAAGCAAATCACAAACTTCAAACGACGCATCTTCCACGCCTCCATCGATGAAGTCTCACCCCTTTCCCTTCCCTCCTTCGTCTCACATCCCGCTTTATCGAACCCCTCTTCATACCCAGAGGAAGAACCCAAACTCTACGCCTTCACTCTCCACGGATCGGCTTTCCTATGGCATCAAGTCCGCTCCATAATCGCCATTCTTTTCCTCATAGGGCAGGGGCTTGAATCCCACTCCCTTGTTCCCTCCCTCCTAGACATCGCTTCCAACCCCACGCGCCCTAAATATGAGATGGCTTCTGACGCTCCGCTCGTTCTCTGGGACTGCATCTTCCCGTCGCCAGAGGACGTCCAAAGTTCCGAGGAGCGAGAGGTCGGCTATGAGGACCGACTCAACTGGGTATATGTGGGGGATCCCGGGGCGGTGGAACCCAAAAGTCGAAGGGGCGGCATTGGGAACGGAAAATGGGGCAGGGGGGGTGTGATTGATGACGTGTGGGAGGTATGGAGGGGGCGAAAGATTGAAGAGACGCTGGGAGCGTTGCTTTTGGATACGATTGCTAGAAATGGCAAGGTGACCTTGGAGGAGGAGGCAAGGCGGGAGAAGGAGGAGGTAATGGAAGCGGAGAAGAGTGGGGTGAAGTTGGTGGAGGTTGGACCGAGGGTGTTCGATGGCGCTGATGTGGGGCGGGCGAAGGGAAAATATGTGCCGGTGTTGCAGCGGGAGAGGCAGGAGTCGGTTGAGGTGGTTAATGAGAGGTATGCGAAGAAGAAGGGGTTGAAGGAGGAGCAGCCAAGGGTGCAGGAGGAGGATGTTGATGAGTGATGGTGTTGGCCGGGAATCTTCCGAGCGGCAATGGATATATACCCGACATTGCATAGAATGGGATGCTCTTAGTGTAGACATGTTTGGAAAATCTATTCGGATTTTGAAATGCGCCACGGGGTATGAAGTGATTGTTCCTCCAGCCTGCCCCCGGCTTTTAACCTATGAAAACATCAACACATTATTTTGCTGTGGGAACACTTCCGGGAAATGACGTACTTCCAGAGTGGCTGCTGATCTGGCACTCGGCATCCTTTCGGACTCTCTTCCCGCTCTCCAGGAAGAATTTCTCTGGTCATCACCTCTCCACGACTAGTCGCCTGTACCTAATTCCAGATCCAGCTGGACGCCATTCGAGACGCCATAATCCTCCAAGGTCAGCGCATCCTTCATCGGCCGCTCGCCCTGCCTCTTCAACATAATCTCATGCGGCGCACGTCCAATCCTGGCCGCCACCATCGCCTTGAACACCTTGATGGGATCCGAAGCCAGACAGGGTATTTGCGCTTTTGTGCCGAGTCCTAGCCAGAGAGATTAGAACACTTCTCGGGTTATATAAATGAAGGAGGCTCACTGTCGTTCACGGTGACGATGATCATCTCTTGGCCCGGTGCCACAGGCGCAGGCGCAGCCACTGGTTTGGGCTTCTCTTCCTTGGGCTTCCTGTCGCGATCTTCTCTTCGTCTATCTTGTCCACGCCTATCGTCTCCATCTCTGCCACCCCTCTCATAATGATCCCTGTCCCGTCGCCTCTGCCTGTCTCCGAAATCCTCATTCCTCCCACGCCCTCCGTAAACCCCTCCCCTCGGTTCGTCGCGCCCGTACCCTCTTCTCCTATCATCCTCGTACCGATCTCGACCATACCCTCCTCGTCTATCGTCCCGATCCCGGTCACTCTCTCGCCTGTCATGTTTCTTCCACTTCAATCCGGAGAAGTTCTTCTCTCTAGGCATGCGTGGCGGGGAGCGGGAGCGGGAGCGCAGGTGCACATGTTCTGATCTGACGGCGTCGCGGCGTGGGGAGCGCGAACGAGAACGGGAGCGGCGGCGTGGAGGAGGGGAGTCGCGCTGGGGCCTGGAGCTGGATTCCGGGAGGGGAGAAGGCATTTTGCAGGCGTTGGGGATGTAGGAATGCAGGTTGGTGTGAGAGTCGTTGTGCTGATGAAGTGCTAATGCCAAGGACGCGGGAGCTTGGATCAGGCGAGGCGCTCGCCTCTTCCCGTGTGGGCGTTGGCGGGGACGGACCCTGTCTGTCAATCAATCACCATTATCACCACCACACCACGAGGACCAGGAGCATCATCGGGTCGCGACGGCTTTCGGTGCGTTCGAATATGTCCCCGGGACTTTCGACTCCGGCCGTCGGGGGAGCACCACCTGGACACTATCATGCGTATCCGGCCATGCTGCAGCTCCTGCAACGTCTCACTTCCCCTCCTGAACACACCTTGACGGAACTCCGCCCAACTTCGTCAACGGTGCAATATACGGTCTCTACGCGAACGGCCCCGACAACGCTACCACAATGGATGAAATACTATGTCTTCATACTCCTGCGTATAGTTGTGGGAATTTCCGCGCTTCTGGCATTAGCTCTGAAATGGGTAGATGATTCTGGATATCCTCCACATGCGGGACCGTGGAAGTGGATATGCGATACCATCTTCGGAGCACACCAGGCGTGGGCAATGCAAATTATAAAAGCCATGCAGTGGGGATATCTAATCCCCTGCGTTCTCTTCGTTATCTACCTCGTCCTGCGTCGCGGCTACACAGGTACATTCCTCCAGCCCACCCGAACCCCAACCTACCGAATTCACAGCTAACCCAAATGCCAGACGAAGCCCTCCTCATCCTCCCCTCTCTTGGCCTCCAAACTCTGACTTCCAGCCCTACCTACTTCCCCTTTCTATCCGCCCCTACAACGCGCTTTATCCCTACTTCATCGATCCAGGACATTTTCATACACGAGGCATTTCGCGGTTTTGAGGTGCGCTTCTACTTAGCTGTCGTCGTGAGGGGACAATCAGATGTGGTGGTTGTATTTCCAAAGCTTTTGCCTCGTAGGGCGGTATTGGAAAGGGTATGGAGGGGTGTTAGAGGTGGGTTGTGGGAGGGTGGTGGAGGTGGAGTCACGGCGAGAGAAGACAGGAAAGGAGAGGGCGCTCATGCGTCCGTCCGGCTTCCATGTTGAGTCCACCTGGCCTACATCAAGCAACGAGGCGTCAACCCTCGCCCGAGCGACGGAAAAAGGTTCACTCTATCCTAACAACTGCCGTGTGCTCATTTCGCTGTCAGCAATAACAGTGGACAGGTAAGAGTCTTCAAGGGATTCGTATTCTACAACTACGGCTAATCCTCTGCAGCTAGAAGCGTACACCTTTTGTATACCGTGCTACGCAAGTATTGACAGCTAAGACGCAGTAGGTTCCGCCGCTGGAGCGACTCTTTTAGTCACCTGCATAAGAGCGTTTGGCTGACGAGGCTTTAGAACATTTGGTTATTCGTTGCAGGGATAACCTTTCTCCACTGTATGAGTGGGTCCATCAAAAGGCCACAACACTAGAGGGCGAAACGAGTTCCATCCTGCCGATATGTGCTTGCTTGTGCGGACTTATCCAACGATAGGCACTTTTATAACCTCACCTCTTAAGGTCATTCATCAATCATCTGATATGGCCTAGTGGCTAGGATTTGCTGCTCTCAGGCAGAGTTGTTCGCTCTAAAAAGCGCCGACCTTGTAAAGCTCCTGTCGGTTTATTAGTTCTTGTTCGCTAGTAGTTATCTTGACAAGCCTAAGCTTGTCTAATTGGCACTGAAACAGAGCATGCAGACTGTTGCTACTATTTAATTGCTCTACTCGTTACAGTATCTATCTTGTTAGGGCCAAGGCGTGGCATGCATGCGTATGCCTCTGCAAGTTAACATCATTCAAGCGGTGCGCAGGAAGACGAAGAGCAACAATTCATGCGTCTGCAGGGTATTAGGTGTGCACTAATGCCAAGTCCGGGGGCCGGGGCCAGCCCAGCCCTACGACTCCCACCTGCTGGTTTATTTGGAAGGAACCATAGACGGCATTATCCAAACCCCCAACTTCCTGCAGGCCCCTTCGGCCCTCCAGGAAGTCGGGGATCTATCGTATAACCATATACTAGGATGGAACCCAGGCCTTTATGGACGGGGCCGTCGTTAGGAGCCTTCGCCTTATGCTCCACTCATTAAATCTGTAGGCAAAGTAAATGAAGTGTGACAGGTGCCATGAACACAGAGGTGAGAACGCATTCCAACAGAAATGCAGTTCCATTACGGTGATGATAATAGGACACTGGTGCGGCAAACTTCAGATAGTAGGAATTCGGTGGTGTTGGCTTCCAAACGAGAATGCTAAATCCATAGGCCCAGTACCCGAACAATTACGCCTCGATACGCCAGGCTATACAATACAAACCATCACCTACCCCAAGCCTGTCTAGAAGACGCTGATGTAGTTCCCAATTCGTTCTTTCTGGTTTTGCGCAATGCATTCGGCTATCCAGGTGATGTTGCGAATTTCCTGCGCAACGTGTTAGCTGAACGTTCCTTGACTCGAAAGGATAAATCCTGAAAACGATGCCGATCGACGATGTGCCGAAGCCCCCAAAAGAGGATACCAATAGGGGAATACTAACCTGCTCCCTAAGCTTCACCCACGCATACACCACCGCATGCGTAAACTGCCTCGTAAACGCCAATTTCGAAATCTCCATCTCCTTTTGATAAAACAGGTCCTCCAGGCTCCGGCTCTCCCCGCCGACACCGCCAGCCATATTTCCCAGTCCACTTGCTCCGCCGCCCCCTTGCTGACTAAGTCCCGTCTGGTCGAAAAACGACTTATAATCTGCCACGCTCTCCACGGCGATCCTCACGCCCTCGACGTCGTCGGCGCGGGACAGCATCAATGTTCCCTCTGGATGCAGACGGCCGAAGCTGGGATATAGCTTTTTCCTGTCGTTTTTGCTAAGCTCGGTGCCAAAGGAGTTGAGGGTGATGTTGATGCTCCTCCTGTCGGCTTCGAATTCTAGCACCTCGGACATGACCTCCGCCGTCGGGGTGCCCGCGATCTCGTCCGCAGTGTTGACCCAATTGTAGAAATCCTCAAGGTAGTTCTTATACAGTGTGTTGCGGATGATCTCAATATTGAGCTCGTCGAGATCCTGGTGCGACAACGAGCCCTTGAAGTACGGTGCCAGGGGCGTCTCGATCAACACCGAGTTATATAACTCCTCAATGTTGGTAGCCACGCAAAGCACTGGCATTGTTTCGAACCATCCTAGCGGATGGCATCGCTCGAGGAGCTCCCGTGTATCACGCTCATGGAGGGTGCCTGTGATAAGCAGCGCTACGTTGTCGATCATGTATGCGTAGGTCAAGTATTCCATGAACTTTGCGAGCGATCCGGTGGCATTTGCTTGGAGGTAGCGGAACTCGGCGACCAGTTTGTCGGTGGTTCTAGCGGCGAGGGCGGAGGTGGATGGGTTCGGGGGGAGGGAGGCCAGGAAGTCGCCGTAGGCGGGGGAGAGCTGGAGTTTGACGTCTGCAGGGCCAGTTAGACAAGCTGATGGGTTGGGGGTGAGGAAAGTAATACCATCGATGGTCTCGCATTGCGTCAGATTGCTGTAGTTCTGGCTTGTGAGGAGGGCGTTCCTGTAGCCACGGACAATGCCCTCGATATAGCTGGAGCGGAAGTCAGCCAAAGGGCCGGCAATGTTGGGCAAGTGTTGCCGTTATGGGTCGGACGATGGTCAGAGTTTGCATACCCGTATTTGACATTATAAAACAACCCTTCCATGGTTAACGGCTGGCGGTATCGTCTCCTTGGATGGTCGGAAGCGGCGACAACTAGCTGTGAGGTTGACGACGCCAAGGCTGGCTTCGCTGCTGCTTCCTGGCTACGCCGCTGGCCAATCAGCGAGCAGAAGCGAAGCAAGGCATGAAGACTGGACTTCGAGAACCGTTGAGGGGAAGGAGATAATGCTTAAGTAGCCACAATACGTTGGACCTTGATCAGGGTGCTTGTCTATTGCGGCTCTATTACGAACGGTCACAATCCGTCTACGGCAAAGCGCACTTCTTGATGCAACTTGTCAGTTGAGAGCTTGCATACAGTAGTCATGTCACACAACTGATATACCTCATGCATTAAATACACATCCAGTAGGATGAAGAATAATCTCCCTCACGGCGCATCTCCTGGCCTCCTGCGTCTGTATATTATGTACACCTAAGATTGTAGAACCCAAGGAAGAAATGAAACGCCAGATATATGTAGTCTCTGCTGCGGACTCTCTGCAGCTCCGATGCGGACCATAATGCTACCACAAGCCGATAATACGAAGTAAAATGCTACATTCACCATTAAGGGATGCAGGACTGACGCCGGGGCAATGCAAGGAAAGTTTGCTGGAGAGGCCAGGCGGAGATAGCCTTATGACGAGTCGAGAAAAGACAAGCGATAGAAAACGTGCGAGGCTGGAAAGATAGCATGGACGCAAAAAGAAATACCATGACGATAGCAACGGGATGTACTTCCCCACGAGTCCTGAATTACAGCGGCCACCGATCAGTTGGCCACTACCTTTGGCCTACCACACAGCCCAGGACTCTCAATTAATCAAGTACTAGTCAGAAGTCAGCACTTCCACCCTTCGATTCAAAGACAGTAAAGGGAGTACTCACTAAATCTCTAACGGCGCAATCTGATCCACCGTATACAGCCACCCACCCCCACTCTCCTCTTTCTCCAACCATTCATACGGCCAAACAACAAGATGGCCCTGCACCAACTCCAACAACTGCCTTGCATCCTCCTTGTCTAGAAGGATATCGCTGTCTTGGGCGTGGAAGGCACGCGTCGAGCTCTTAGTGGTACCACGACGGCGACCTTTGCGGCTCCCGGTGGCGGAGGAGACGGAGTTCATGTTAAGATTTCCGTTCGCGGTGCGGGCCGCTGTGGGATGTGCTTCCCTTGTGGGTTCACTAATCGTGACAGTGCGGTGGCGGGAGAGATTCGCATTGTTCGCGGCCGCGAGGGTCGAGGATGAGTCGGGGAGATCGGACACTGTGTCCGGGACTGGTGGAGGAGGCGGGAAGGCGAAGCTTTCCGTGGGTGGATTCTCACCAATGGGGCTGACGATGGCGTCGTCAGACGGCGGAGTGCTCTGCAGTGTAATCCTCTCACCCGGTGGCTCACCGCCAGTGGTCGGGCTGGTAACCTGTGAGACGTGTTGTTCCTGCTCCCGTGCCCAATCTTCCACTTTGCCGTGTGGGGGGTGTTTTTCCTTGCTTGCGCCCGCCATGTCCGCGGCCTTCTCACTGACGATCTCGGCCGGCTTCACTGCTTGGCCAGCGAGCGTTGCCAGTTTCTCCTGTACGGTACCGGTGCCAGGGGGTCCGGTCTTCCCTGGGTTCTCTTGCGTCCTGCGGACTTGAGACTTCCCCTGCCCCTGTGCCTGATTGAAGCGCTCAGCAAAAGCGGCATATTCTTTGTATTGCTTCCAGGTCTTGACTTCATTGTCGGGCTGGCACCGGAATACGTGCCGGAACAACTTCGTGTTATTCTCGGCGACCGTATGCCACGTGTCCAGATAGAAGGAGTCGCTGAGCGGGTCCTTCATGCAATCTTCCGTGACAACTGGCCGCCGCATATCAGCCAGCAGAGAGTGTATGATGTGTGACGAAGCAGCGCTGAAAGTGCGTGATAGAGGTGGACCACCGATATCGGTGTCGTCCAACACGGGCAGGGCGGGAAGCTGGCTCAAGTGGGTCAGGCCGAGTTGCTGGGTGTCCATGCGAGGCAGCTTGGGTGGTGGAAGTCCGATATTGCCTTCTCTGGAGCTGGACTGTGCACTCGCCCGCGTAGTCACAGTGTTACTACGATGCCTAGCCTTCTGCTGCGGGCTCTTCTTTGAGGTATTGTTCGGGCCTTCAACTGCAACATCAGACGACAAAACCTCGTGGCCGTGCTCATCGACGTAAGAGTCGCGTCCCCTCGACAAGTCGGGACGACCCTGTTCGAGCTCACGCATGTGGTCCGGTCCCTCCCCGCGGACATCCTTCCGGTGAGCAGCGTTGCCGATGACCCTGCTATCAGTCGTGGGCCTCTTGTTGGCGACAAGATGGGGGTTGTTTGCTTGTTCCCAGTCGATGTCGTGGTTGAAGCTGTGTAGTCGATCCGCCCGGGCAATCAGTTCATCCTGCTGACGGGCCTTGTTGTCGACGAGCTTCTGCTCCATCGCCCGCTCAGGTGAGGATGGCACAGACGAATCCGTGTGGAAGTCTGCGCTAGTCTCATCCGACACATGGCTCTGCCACTCTTCCTCCATGATGTGGTCAACGTCGACGCCCAAGTGCTCGCGCATCAACCGCATACGAAGAGTGTGAGGGAATTTGCCGACCTTATATGGCTCTCCCGCCATGTAGGAGTCCAGCATCTCAGTATCCCGAACAATAGCGGCGACTTCGGAATCTCTGCTCCCAAGCATAGACCGTTCGTTAATGTTAGCCGATCCAATGATGGCCACCCGGTCGTCCACAATCATGCATTTGGCGTGGATATACAGCTGTTCGGTAACCAGAGCCTTGTTGGGACCAAGCGCACCCCAGGACCTCAAGGCGTAGAACTGGATGTAATCCTCAGGCTCGATACCAGCTGCTCGCAGCCTCCCAAAGATCGAGGACTCGCCGCGGCAAATACTGCGGTACTGACACGTCATGATGAGACGCACACTGCTGCCTTCCTGCTGATCGACTGAGTTCTGGAAACCAGGCATGAGAGGAATAATGATGCAGGCTCTCCAATCCTCCTGGTCTTTGTGTGCACGTTTGATCCGGTCCACAAGGGCATCGCTAATCCTATTCTCTATCTTCGTGCCAAGGACTTCGCAACTGCTGATATAGAATTGGTTTTCGATGTACACGAAGTGTTGGGAAGTCGAGATCATCTGGACATAGGCGTTCATGATACTATGCTCGGTCTTGTTCGGAGTACCCAGGGACCAGGAGCAGGCAGATCGCAGAATCTGCACTTCACAAGTACCGTCCAAACCCAGCGCTTCGATATCGGCTGGATTGAAGTCTGGAGGTGGGAGGAGAAACGGCGTGGGACGTGAGGGTTTACGCTGGCGGAGAAGATAGTTCCATCGCTGGACGAAGTGTCGTGTCAGATCGCGAGCTGGTTGTCCGACAATCTGCATGCCGATATCGTGCCAGGGCATACGAGGAACCTTGCTGCGGTCATACATCTCTTCGTAAGGCTTGTCGAGACTGTAGAAATCTTGCACACGCGGATTCGAATAGTCCTTTCCAGGCCATAGCTGGCAGTGGTCCGCATCCTTAGGCGTATCGTCCAGCTCAAATCCTGTCTGCTTGTCGTCCACAACGGCATGCTGCGGCGTATCCCATCTCCCAAAGCAAAGATCGACTCCTCCGCAAAAGGCGATGGTATGGTCGACGATACAAATCTTCTCGTGATGTGCCCAGAAGAAAGTGTTTTGCCGAATCTGATTCGGTGATCGCTGTACAAAGACATTGGGATGAAGGTCCAATAGCGAGAACTTGGAGTACTCCGAGTCTATGGGGATGGCGGTGTTGATATTCCGGTACATGATAACGAAAACCTTTACGCCTTCCTGTGCTTTCCGCTGGAGAAGCCTGTCGAGTCTCCACTTCTGACTGATGGCTGGCGGACGTCGCATGTAGAGTTCTGGACTCAACCACCAATCGTGGATGTAGATCACGTCTCTTGCCATGCTGATAGCGCGAGACACATTCCACATGTAATCGCGGCCGTCTACGAGCCACTGCGCGTAGATCTTCTTCCGTACAGGTGCAAAGCTATCAAAGCGTTGCTTCTGCGCCCACGGCGTCTGACTGACCATGAATCTGATAGAACTAAGGAACTGGTTAAGCATCCTCTCATTCTTGACGAGCAGCTTCATCTTCCTCTCCGCATTGTATAACTTGAGCTGATGGTGCCCCGTAGCCGTGGCCTTGGCCTCGACTGCAAGGTCTTTCGCCTGCTGTTTGGTATTCTTCTTCGTCTGCCGTGCACCTCGTGCTTCTACCGTAAAGTCCGAATCGACAAGGAAGACATCGTATACGTTCATCTCCTCGGGAGAATCCACGCACACAATGTAACTATGTCTCACCAAGAACCATTTGGGAAAGTGCCGCTGCATCAAGGGCCTTGGGGCCCACTTCTTCCGCTGATCGACGCCTTTGGAAGACTGGATGATCATGTGGCCCTCCTTGCCATGATAGTCGCCTTCGGCTGCGAGCCGCACCCCCAGAGCAGAGAGCTCCAGGAACTTGCACAGGCGATTGCTATCCGGTCGGAAGATGAAGAAAGAAATCATCTGGTTCAAGTAGGTATCCAGTTTTCTTCGCTGTCGCTCAACGGGTGTCTCCCTTCTCACTTGACCGGCGCCCGCCGCAAAGCTCCCTTGTCGCCCGCCGAAGGGGCCAGCGGTTCCATTCGCGGGATCGGGGCTACCAATGCTCGATTTTCTACGCCCGAGATAGAACGAAGACTTTTTGCGTGTTGCCTTGGATGGTCTATCGGTACCGCTAGCTTCGGCATCCTGTCCACTGGCATTTGCCACTCCTTCTTCGTCCTCCTGCTCCTTTTCCTCCTCGTCATCGGACAGCCCTAGCGCCCGTAGTCCTCGCAAATACGGCACGGCGCTAACAGGGAAAGCGGGAAGCCTAGGCGCTTTCTTGTAAGGCGGATTCTCCTCGTCTTCAGCATTCGCCTCCTTTTCCCTGTTCTTGTCGGAATGAAGGTTCTTTCTTTTCGTGCTTTTGGATGCCCCGCCAAAAGAGAGGCGCTCCTGCTGGTGAAGCAATTTGTAGTTGACGTGCAGCTTGCCAAAATCTCGTATCGATCGGTACACAGCCCATTTCATCCGCGTCAGCCCGCTACCGTACTCTAGCTCGATGCGGAACCACGTGTGCCGCTCTCCCACCTTGTCCTTCTCTCCGCCTCCCGGGTAGCTGTCAGCAACGGAACATTTGAGCTGCTCCAGAAGCACAGGGATACGCCTATGGCCACGCTCATCACGCTGAAACATGCTAGCCACGAACAACGCTGCAGGAGCACCGGCCAGCAGTTCCGCCATCAACTCCGCAGACTTGGTATGATCGACCTGCCGCTCGGCTCGCCCCTTACCCAGCATTCGAAGAGTTGTCTTGAGAGAGCGCCACTTCTGAGCGCCGAGACTCGACGTACGCTCGCTTCGTATTTTCCAAGGAGATGGCTGGCCGTCCGCAGTGCCGCCGAATCCAGTCAGTCTTCGTAGGTGGCTGGGTCGACGTTCCTCCGACTCTTCACCAGCATGTTCCCGCCGGCGCAGTCCCGCATACGACATACCCCTTGCACTATGCAGCCCTCGCACCCATTTGTCTTTGGCGAGCCTATCCCTCCCTTCGTCTTCCGAAACGCCTCCCCTCTGGTTTTCAGGGATGTCGCTCATGGTGCCGCGGCGTAAAAAGTTTGGTCGGTACGCCGTGGTAGACGTCGGTGTCAAGCCCGGAGAATCCCTCGAGAAGAAGCCGGCCTCCTTGGTATGTTTCGGTGTCGTCGGTGCCGTCTGTGTCCCATCGTCGAACCAGCGACGGCTCTTCCGTTTCCGACGAGGAACGCGGGACGGTCCTTCTCCTGCGCTCTCTTCCGCATCAGCATCCGCTTCGCTGTCATGGCCATCGAACCGGAATTCCCCGCGTTCCGAGGCAGGAGACAACTGGTCATGTGGTAAGTTCTCATGTATAGGAGCGCTGCCAGCGAAGGCGCTGTGGCTCCTGCTGTGCCCTTGTAGAGAAATCGGTGCAGCCAAAGCCTTCAATTTCGTCATCAGTGACAACCCTTGTCCCTTCTCTTTCCCTTTGGCGTCGCCCTCATCGTTCTCCAAAGACTGATTTCGCGAATGTGTATTCGGTGCGGGGTCGTAAGTCGCAGAACGGGCGAATTGCACGCTTCGACGACCCTTTGGGGCTGCATCGGATTCATCTCCTTCCCCTGTGGGCCTGCGCGAGACTGGTGCAGAGGGTCCAGGGGGGAGCGCGAAGCCGTTGACCGCTGGGGGTGGTAGCGATGTAGCAGCAGGCTGCTGGGACTTGAACATATCATTTGTCGGTGGGGGCGCCAATGTAGAAGAGCCGTCGAAGGGGAACTCGTCCGGTTCCTTAGTCGAAGAAGGCTTCGAGCCAACAGGAGCGCCCTTCGCAACAGATTTTGTCGAGTGGGAAGAGGTGCGGAGATCGTTTGCGCTGTGAGAGAGATGTAGCGGCGAGCGGACGCGGGAGGAGTCCTTGGGTTTATCGGAGAGGCCGTCGGGTAGTCTTCCGGGAGACAGGGAGCGCGGCGACCGTGCCATGGGAGAGACTCCCGACTCTGGGGTGCTGTCCATGTTGGTGTCGAGCAGAAGGGTTCGTCAGCGGATAGACGCGGGAAGAAGGTGTCCTCGAAAGGCTCCGCCCTAAGTTGTAGGTGTTGTGCACTCGCGTGCGTCACAAGGCCATGCTCAGGGGAGGTGGAGGATGTTGGCACGATGACGATGGATACGAGCCACGGTGCAGTGGAGAAAAAGAAAAGCCACGCTCAGCCGCGTGCAAGGGACCGCGGAAAGATGGAGAAGGGGAGTGAATCAAAAGATAATGCAACGCAGAATCTGAATTCGCTCAAATCGCAGATAGCGATCGGCCATGAACGGTGCACATCCAAGAAAGATGGGAGCAGCTCCGTAGTAATCTCCCACGACCAACTTGGGAACACACACCATCACCAACCTGGAACTAGCTCGTGCACAACCACACCGCCTTTCAGACCGCCCGCTCGCCGCCCGCTCTTGGCGCCCCAGTCTGCCGGCCTGCGCCACAAGTCTCCACGGCTGCAGGTGCTAACTAACCTCGGCGAAAAGGGCCCAGGAGTGCCAGGCCAGGGTTCCCCGCAACCTTTCCAACGACATCGCGTTGAGGTTCATCATGACTTTCCATACAGCCTCTTTCATAAGCCTTGCTGCTGCTCGGAGACGTTGTAGCGGCTGTCCGTCGGTCAATTGACCCCACCCTCCACCATGGCCGCAACCACCAACCCTCTTCATGGCACCCATGAACCGTCGGACCTCCCCATCTCCACCGAAACATACACCATCTCCGGCCTCACCGTCGACGTCCATGGACTTTCAGAGCTTGCACCCTCTTCGACCTCGATAACCGCCCTCTGGCTCCTACACCCTCGCCTCCAAACAAAGGAAACCATGCGTCCGCTCGCCGCCCAAATCGTCAGCACCCACAACTCCTCCCGAAAAGAAGCGTCTACGGATAGGGGACTAATTGCGATCACGTTTGACCAACGCAACCATGGAACTAGGCTGGTTTCGAAGCTGCATAACGAGGCCTGGCGACAGGGGAATCCAACGCATGCGCAGGATATGTTTTCCTGCTACCATGGGACGGCGTCGGATACATCGCAGCTGATCTCGCACTTGGAGTCTTACATTTTTTCCGGCCCCGAGCACCCCCAACGGATAACACAGCACTTCGTCCTCGGTGTAAGTTTAGGTGGACACGCAGCATGGCACTGCCTTCTCTCGGACCCACGCATCACTGCCGCGGTGGTTGGGATTGGATGTCCGGATTATACACGGCTTATGACGGATCGGGCGCGGCTGTCGAAACGGAAGACGTATATGGACACTGCGCCTCCGGGATTGGACTTCCTGGGCTCAGTGGACTTTCCCCGCGCGTTGCAAGATGCAATTGCGCTATATGACCCAGCTGGACTGCTTCTACCGGATTCGTTTTCGCCCGCTCAACCCTCCGAATTATCTCCTCCACCCAGCGAAGAGAAACTGCAGCGTATGCGCCGACTTCTGAAAGAGCGTCTACAGGGCAAGCGCATCCTGAACTTGAGCGGTAAGGCGGATAAGCTCGTGCCGTACGCGGCTGGTGAACCATTTTTGAACGTATTCAAACGGATGATTGGCGAGGACCCGAGCTTGGATATCCAGATAGAGGACGTGTTATTTGACGGGGTGGGACATGCGTTTCCGAAGCAAATGGCAGATAGGGCCACGGATTGGATTTGCGGGCTGTTGGCGGAAGGCGAAGGACTGGGGGCGAGGAGTAGTAAGATATAAGCAGAATTGAGCGATGGGGAACCATCGAAACATCAACAGCGAGCGTCAATCGAAATAGATTTGAACCTTTATTCCATTTATCGTTCGAAGAAGGCACACTTTTGATGAAGAGCTACGGGCACAGCATGCCATGCCCAGGACTATATTCCATCCCTTCCTTGCCCCATCAAGCACACGTCAAACACCGCATCAAACCCCTACCACACCTAAGGAAGAATCGGGCACATTGATTTGCACCTCGAAATGTTCAATGTTCCTTGGCCTTGGTCACATACTCCAGCCCATCCAGCCCACACATCCTCATGCAAAATCCTCTTCATCCAGTGCTTTCACTTCCTTCCTCCCTCTCCCTTTCTGGTCGAAACTCCCGTCCGCGCCTTCTCCTTCTCTTTCTCCACCTTCTCACTGACTCTTCTACTTGCTCTCTTGCACGGCGGACTCTTCATATCCGTGAACGTGGATACTTCTTCTTCCACCTTGCGCTTCGGGTTCCCTGCGACTTTTCCTCTCCCAGTTCCCGATTCTGCCTGGGTCGCTCTTTTTCCCTTCCGCATCACTTCCGTGTCCAGAGGCCGCATGGCCACAGTGGCAGCCTCATCAGATCCGGCCTGTTTCTCCCTCAAGGTATCACCACGTGTAGTGCGCTTTCCATAGCGAGGCTGAAGATCGGTCGGAGTGAGACTGCGGATGCGGGGTGTTGCGTTTGCTTTCCCATCTGCCTCTGCATTTTCGCGTGCTTGCGCGCCGCTAGGAGTAGCGGGCTTCGGAACAAGGGCGGAGAGACGAGCTTCCGGTGCCTGGGCAAGGGTACTATTACGGAGGGATTCCCGACGGACAGAGCTTGGGTCTGTGGTTCTTGATTTGGTAGCAGCATTGGGGAACCGGCCGTGAGGTCGTGACAATTGCTCCCCTTGCACAGC